>JAPMOB010216750.1:0-35790 GCA_029875015.1 Lepomis gibbosus | reverse complement strand
GGGTAAATAAGGCATGATCTACAGTCACAGTATACATGCAGAAGGGAGGATAGTTTCACGCTTACCTCAATCACAAACTCATTGTGCAACTGGCAGAGTGTCAGCCACAAGATTTCAAACCTGGAATAATAATAAGACATCATTAACAACAAATAGAAACACAAAGTACCAATGATTTAACACTGAGAATACACACATCACTTGTCCNGTTTATTGTTTTGCATAATTGCTCAGACGTTTCACTTACTACTTTGAAAACCAAAATTGTAAGTGCACCAGTCTTTTGGGTATGCTTCTCACAGCTTTGCACACTGGTAAATGGATATAGATCTCTAGGTATTTTTATGAGTTTTCAATAATTTAAGAACAAAATGCATGCAAAGTTTTCATTTAGCGCATCGGAGCAAAGGTTATGAATATTTATGAAAATGTGGCGTTACTATTAAACTTACTATGACATGTTGGGGAAGGAATTATCATTTTATACTTTGTGAATTTCCTTATTTGTGTGTCTTTTATTAAATTTGTAAAATTGTGTATATTTCTGCTCAGCTGAGCTGGGAAGACAGCCAGCTGCATTCAGAGACTCACTATAACGATGGAGGGCGAACCAAAACAGCACATAGTATTCTGAGGACACTACAGAGACAGAGAATAAGGGCAGTCTTTCTCCTCCAGCCATTACTAATCTTCCAGTCTATTTGAGATCTCATTCCGGAGATTGTGGTTCAGACCAAAATGCTCATCTCCAAAAAGAGCAGCCTGCACTTGAGTCGTAGAATGTAATTAATGGCAACTTTTGATATGATACATGATAGTGGGTGTTATTTAAGAATCTTACAATGGGCTTTGGTTAAAAAAAAAAAAAAAATACAGTCTAGTTTTTTTGTTTTGTTTTTTTGAGAATGACAGAAACTGACAATACCATTAGGCATACAGAAAACATTCTCTCCCATTTTATCCCGTTGGTTTTTTAGTCAGTGTAGGTTAAGTCACAATAATTCTCCTCTCCATCCAACCGGTTTGGTTGATGATGTGCACCTGGATTTTGATTGAGTAAATAATTTACTGCCATTTACTGTTCATCATCAGAATTATGTATCAATAATTATGGTGCTAACTGTTGGAAGAAAACACCATTATCACAAAATATAGCAATAATTTAATTTAGACAACTTCTGTTTATTTGAGCTTAGCTAGGGGTTTGTTTGATAACATGTATTTTTTTTAATTTAAAAAAAAGTATCTTTTTTTACACCATATATATGAAATGAAGGAAATATGTACTTACGCTCCAGGCCCTTGCCACGTCCATGTGATTGTGTCCTGTAAAATTGCATGAAGCAAAGACATAATTAGACAGACTAAAATAAAAACAAATTAAAATATTTTCAGGATCAATGCATTTTTAGACCAACTTCTTTCTGGCCACTATTATTGAAAAAATAGGAGGGCAAACGTTTCATGCTTATTTGCACACCAAAAAAACAGATTATTATGTAATCAGGTTAAGTCAGGGAATAGGTTCCCATGTACTGCCCTAGACTGACTACTGAAAACCACTGGTTTAAATTCAATGTTATTTTAAATGTCCATTTATGTAAGTGTTTAAAATCCCAGTCCTGGGTTGACATGGCTTAGTAAATAGTCTAACCACAATTTCAGGGCTGACACCCCCGTAGTTTTGCAACTACATTTTTGACCTCATATACTGCAGAACATCTAAGCACTACCTCCTACTATAGAAAACGGTACAGGTTTGCAAACAATTCTCCTGACAATGTCCTAAGTTAAAGTTGGTTTCCGACATCCTCACTAACAACAAGCCCGAGCAATGGCTTAGACTCACCCTCCGAGTCAAATCACGATTAGCCAGTTTCCCAGTTAGGAAGTTGCTCTGCACGCTTCACTGGACTCCTTTTATCACCCAGCTTAAACGACTTAAACAACTAAATCAGCCCGCCTCTAGGTGTGCACTAAATCAGGAGTCTATCATTCTACACAGCATGTCAGGCACATATGAACGTAGTTGACAAACTCACACTCATCTGATCATACAAAAGGTCAGTTACAGAAGTTGATGAAACTTGAACAGGACAAACTCATGATGTTTCATTTAAAGCTTTACCTGATGCATAAATAAAACTAAATAATAAAGTCACTAAAAATTGCTGCTGTTGCCATGTGAGACCCACATGCCCACATCATGTTCTATCTACATAATGACTATGGTGAGTATGCACAGGCTATCAGCGAAGAAAGCCCCACACAGCCACTTCTAGTATTACGTCTGACGGCACTTATTGTAAATAATTTGCATTTTAAACCTGATTTATTTTTGACACAGAAATATTATTTTGGTTTTTAAATTTAGATTCAGCAGATTTATCAATAGCTACTATTTTTGTCCCATCACCCAACTGTATTTTGCAAAACTATGCATATGGAAGACCACTTGGGCCTGCCCCACAGGCTCAGATCAGTGTTGCTAACATTATGCAAGGTGCATCTGACCTGCATCGTGTAAACAACCACATGTGACAGCATGAATGCTTTCCAGGAGAGAGTCTTGAAAATATGCACCATTATCCCCATGTTTAAACAAGTTTGTGTGTCCCCTCTCTCTATGTAGCTGATCGGGATGTGTCTAAACACTTTTAATTTTCAGGTCAGACAACACATCAAATATTCTGTTTTAAGCTTAACCCGACCAACAGCACATCAGAAATTACACACTATGACCACAAGACCAAGTTTTGATGAGGGAGGATCTCACACCACCGTATAGGATTCTGCTGAGTTTGCAAAATGCGCCTGCATTACCCAGAACATTTTCTCCTTTGTGGATACTATATATAACTGCAATAGCTTTCTTCCCGCCATGTGACCAGCAAGATCTTTACCTACTCACTGAGTGAGACTCTGGCAAGGTGCCAAGCAGGCTGCAGGGCATGCACAGGATACATACAGACACAATCTGTTTGATCTTACAGTTTCAATATTAAATAGATTTTATTTAACTGAAACAAAAACTTGATTATGATTTTTACTTGGGAGCTTACCAGTTTATTAGGGTAACGAATCACCACAGGCTGCACTGGTACAGTTGGGATGAAGGCCCCTGCAAGAAATGTTATTTCAATTTGACATAACTGCATTAACAAGTTGAGAACAAGAATTGGGTTGAGAATAAGACCACACAAATGAGAAATGAATTCTTGAAAAAGTGCGGCCAATAACACCAGTGTAATAAATTCAGAAATATGCACTTATTTGGTCCATGAGTCATAGATACAGCCAATCGCGTAACTATTTGATACCTATTTGGTATACGTCTTAGGGAAAATCACAATAACAAGTCAGTCTCAATATCAGGAGGAAGGCAAACAATGATTTTAGTTCAAATTCCTTAACAATTAAGACCGTACACACCACAGTTTAATTTAAATTGGACACTGATTCAACATGTAATTTATTTAAAATAATAAGTTAATATGCCCGCTAGGTTGAATCTGAAATATCAGCACATTGTATGATTAAAAAGCTGGCAAAAAATAGAGAAAACCTGAATAAGTAAAAAGATGATGGAAGAGCATTACCTGGCTTAAAGGTGATTAGGCAGGATCTATTGGTACATGTTCCCTCTGGAAAAATCATAATCTGTTGGAAAGAAGGAATTGACATTTTTTCCATATAAAAAAACATTGGCCATTTCCTGAACAATAAGAACAGTGTTTTGCCTAAGCATTCATATGTGTATTACTACAGTAGACTTTACTTGTGCGTGCCACACAGGTATATTGACGGCTGCCCAAGTATATTTGGAGAATCATTTTAGGATTTTACAGAGTTGTTAGAGAGTTGTTATCTATTACGTCACAAGACGCGGACACGGTGAATATTCTCCAAGCGCGGACCAAGTAAAGTGACAGTTAACACACTAGTGCAGATGTCATTCGTTAGCTACCACCCTAGTTTCATTTATCATAGGATAGGTTGTTAACAAGCCGCCTCCACTTGAGGCACGCCTGCTGCTGTAAACGGAATTGCAGGTGGAAAATTCCTGAAGAGGGGTTATGTGTCTTTCAGGCAACTTTATAAAACGTACTTCTGAAGTCAACAGAGCCGACACATACATAGAGAAAGAGATAGAAAGCGGGGGGGCACGCCGCTGTGTTTGCAGCAGAGGTGCGTGCGTGTGTGAGTGTGGGGAAAAGAGAACTGAACAAAAAGCCGATTAAATTAATAAGTAAACACTAAAATAAGGTGGACAATAAAGTACAATAAGCACTGGACACTACATATTAAATAATGTTTCTGCAATGCTGGGTTTTAATAGATTGCAGCTTTGTCCTTTTCAGGGATTAAATGATTTGCTTGGTATCTCACTATGGGGTATGCCACCCATTGCTATCAGAGAACCGGGAGTTACAGCTGAAACCTTAACATTGTTTTGTGCAGACAGAATACAGTATGATTGCAGATTTTTATTACAAACACACTGAATTAATTTTAAATTGTCTAAGTTTCATAAAAACTAATGAGTACATCAAAGTTTAAAAATATCTAATATGATTGTTGCTTGATATTGTCGTCCTCTGTTTGGTGCTGATGTTGTAAAACAACATAAAATGAAGTCAGTGAAGGTTAAAATTAGGTGCTGTTGTGTGTATGTGTGCCAACAACCGCAGTTGTAAGTGTGCACAAAAATTTCCATCCATTTACCTGAGGCCATTCCCCTCCAGAGTGGGCTCTGCGTTTGATCTCTTCCACAGTCTTCTTTCTGGAGTCCTGATCTGACCGTGACACAAACACCGGCCTGATGTACTTAATCAAAGCTAGAAGGAAAGAAAGCAGAGAAAGAGTAAAGAAAATACATATGAATTCAGAAACTGTTTCTTGTTTTATTTGCCGTGACAGCTAATCAACTAAACCTCTGCACGATATGTATCTAAGGTATTTAGTGGTTCAGCGGAGGGGGAGGGGAAACTCTGACTCAGATCTGACTCAGATGTAACCAGGTAATACAGGCAATGCCTGTATTACAGGCATTGCCTGTATTACCTCAAAACGATAAATATTTCTCCAATGATCACAACTTCTGATACTTTCAGCCGCACAAACACTTCCCTGTACCGGCTAAGAAAAGCTGGCGAGGGATCAACCATCAGCTTCACAGTGGTGAAGAGAGGGGGGATGTAGTTGTACTGAAAACATAACTGTGTTAATTTGACATTGGCACTGTTGAAGAAAAAGCTTGTTCTCTGGATACAAATCATAAAGTACAATTGGTAAGGGCAAAATATAAGCTTAACATTTTTACTTTATAGTCATAAAACATTTTCTTATACTGTATCTAAATAGTGAGGTGATACTCGTGGTCAAGGCTTTATTGTGAAAATTGAATTTCTTAAAACTAAAAAAAAATATATTTACATAATGACAGGGAGCAGTGGTAATAATTCAACCTAACTCCATATGTAGGAAAAAAGCAATTGAAACGGTTTGATTTAGATGCTGTAAACATGGTCATGTGATCCTCAATGCTGGTTCCATAAGTCAGATGAGTATAACATGTTGATCACAAATACGAGAAACGTCCGGCTTCCCTCTCTGATTAGAGGTTAGGAATAAAAGTCCAGTCAGTTTTGGAGGTCAGTGGGGTCATTTAGGGAATCCAAGTGAAACAGCAAAATCTAAATAATAGCAGCAGTGGAGTCTGGAACTACTGCCTGGGCTGATGATGATCAGTTACTAAGAATTATTACCTGAAATTTGTAAATACTACCTTCTAATGTAAAAATGACCGCCTAGTTAATCTGTATATGCCTCAAAAAAGTTAGATCTGACTTTTTCACAACAAAAACTCAATTGCAACAACCTGATTTGTAACTCAGAGTGATTGACATATTCTATACACACACAATAGTCCACTCAACACTAACTTCCACTTTTCTCAAGAGCAATGAGACAGCCTGATAAAAGTTTCCTCACATGAGTGACACCATTACTTTCACTTCCCGTAGCATGGCCATTTGATTGTGTCAAACCAATGAGGCCTTCTTAAGGGTCGGCACATTATGAAAGGATACCTAAGATCAAACATATGTGCATAATCTATAATCTGCATGGCAAAGATTGGAGTCTGTAGCACTTGAGACCCGTAAGCATAGCTGAACTACAAATCAAAAACATACAAGGCCATGAAAAAGGAACTATGATTAGGCAAAGACGGGGTTTAAATATTCTAGGTCAAGTTTGCAGGGGTCTTGTAGATGCTGAAAGCATTTTCTTGTATGTCCCATTTTAATCAGCACATAGAGAAATTAGCATAAGCAATGTTTCTGGGAGCCCTGAGACAGACAGTCTAAAAGGAAGACAGACAACAAGTTAATAAGGACAGTGAGGACAACATACGAAGAAGAAAGAAGAGCGGGAGGCCATGAGAAGAAGAAACTGATTCCAACTGTGAGCTGTCTGCCGACAGGAAGGGATTAGGGCTCTAGCTAGTACCCTGAGAGACACTCTACACACGTCACTGTGGATGATCAGGTCTTAATACTTATTCTGGATTGAATGTGCTTGGCCAGGCATTGGTGCCTGGTTCTTACTGCCAACAGGACTAGACAAACTTAAGTTGAACAGAGACATTAGTGAATAACTTTTGGCCCTTAAAATAAAATAGATCCTGAAATTGTAAGATGTATCTACTATTTATGCTTCTTAGATTCCTTCAAAACATAATCTTAGCTAATGGCAAGTTGTTGACAGCTATGGCAATTTGCCAAATGTGTCTATGCAAATCCTCCAATACAAACAAGTGAGACTGCAGTAGCTTGGCAGGCTTCACTCAGCCTGGAGTTAACAAAGTGGCTAATTATTGACTTAGAAGGCAGAGAAGTAGGAGGAGAAAGGAAGGCTAAAATAACACACCTAGGCCGTTTCTTTAACAGGCAACTACAAAAGGTAACAGAACTTGCAAGCTAGTTAATAGGATCTGGCTGTGTGTGTACTGACTGCAACTGAGCAAGGCCTGCTTGACCTCTGCAATGTGGCCCTGGGTGTTGCTAAGACAATGACTTCAGGTAGTGCCTGTGCTTGGCGGAATCCAACACTGGCAGTGGTCATACCACAATGACTGACAACAGAGTCTTCCTTTAACAGTTTAGTGGCAGCAACAGCAGGTTGCATGCATGATTTCATTTAGGATCCCACTTGGATCAAATAAAATTACTGATGCTTATTACTGATCACTGACTCTACTTTTATTGTATTTTATTGTACTTTGTTGAGAACAGATTCTCATTTATTGTGAGTATTCTACTTTTTACTTTGCACTTCACCCACCGTGCCAATATAAATTTCCCCTACAGGGGATCAGTAAAGGAACATCTTATCTTATCAGCAATTATGTCTGATAGGCTAACCTTTAATCTTTAAATCCATGTCATTTAGTATTTTAAGTATGTCATGAGTTACTGTGAAGTTACTATTTATCCGGCGGAGACTATTTGATTTCTGCTTCCTCCTATCATAGATGGTTTTATGAGTTTACACACCACAGAACTGAAGGCTGAGAAATCACAAAGTTTTACAGAAGTAACTTGCTAAGTCAGAACTTCTTCTTGCAATTTATCTTCCACTACAGCAAGGAATGCATTTGTTTACTCATTCCCTTGCATACCACTGATGGGAACATTAGCCAAGCTGTACTTAGGATGGTACAGGCTTCAACTTGTGTAAAAAACAAACTCTGTTCTTAACAGTGTCGAGCACATCAAAACACAAGGTGCACACTATACCTAACCTACCTGGTTGAACAATTGGTGTTTGAACAAGTTTGGTTAGTTACTGTAGTTCTGCACTTTGTTCAAAAAGATTTTGCAATGCTGTCACAAAGGATAAGAAAACTTTTTTTTTTCAGATTGCAGCCCTGTTCTTTAATTTACAGTGTAGGGCATAGTCTTAGAGGTAAACAATGACAGCAATATGCCCATGTGTGTGTTTGTTACTTACTGCCCCAGAGGGGTATATCCTTGCTCTCAGCCTTCATGACAATGGAGGCCATTGTCATCGTGACTGGGATGGCATCAAAGTATGAAGAGTGGGGTGCCAGTGTTAGGATGGGTGCTTCTGCAGGCAGTGCCCTTCGCCCTTTCACAGTTATCCAATGGAAACCTCCCGCAAACCACATGACCCGCATGATGATCTTTAGAATTATGTCCACCAGTCTGGAAACAAGAAGATACACGTGTGAGGGGCACTTTTATTTTACAACACTGGATGATATAATGAATGCATAACTGCATGTTTGGGATTGATAAGTTCAAAATGTGAAAAAAATGCAAACAGAAAGAAAACTTCGTCTTAGCTTCTTCGCTACTTCCTCTCACCAACCTACACGCTCACTTCAATTACAAGCATTACCTATACAGAAGTCCCCTATAAAAACATGACATTGTTCACCTGCATGTTCATTAACCTTTCAGATGGTATTTTTAGTCTTTTTTTTGAGACAAGTGTTCAAGTAGCGGAGACGTGCAGCTGCTGTGGGAGTTTCGCAGACAGACTGTAACACAATCAGGGAGTACGGAGCACAAGACTGAGACGGAGGGTTGAACAAGTGAACTTTTAAAGCTCCAGAAAGCCTCAGAAATTTGATTGGTAACATAATGTGTGTGATTTTTTTTTTATTAACCCAAAACTATGTTCTACATTTTAGCTCCCTTGTCATAGCTGCATTATTACAACCGTAGATGTAACAGAGTACTTTAAACAGAGTGTTACGATTAAAAACATCTACAATATAGTATTACTGTTTGAAGTCAGAAAACTTGTGTGTGAAGCAGTATTTTTGAGCCATGTGATGTCCTATTCATGCTGAGAGCAGCATTGTTGCCTGAATGGCTAACTGCCCATACCATTCTTCCATTGCTGATATCAAATGTGAAAATATTACTTGTTTGTAATAATTATAGTGCTTCCTCAAATAAAAAAAAAAAACCTTCAAACAGACAGACAGACACATCTGCATAACAAAGCACCCACCTCCTCCACAGGCACTGGGGTTCGACGGTGGTCTCTGATCGCCCCACTGAGGCCAGGAAGGCAAAAGGCCAGGCCAGCAGCATCATGAATGCAGCCATGAGCAGACGAATGGGGAACAAAGTGACGGTCATTAATGCAATCTGTAAGGGATTGAGGAAAAGAGGATAAAAGAGAAACATTACATATAGCAAAGGTTCTTCATTCTTGAAGGCTTGGCAAAAGCCTGGCACTTCACTGTCTGCGTCCAATGGTGACTGTTTACTTAACAGCTTTTTATGACTCCATGATAGCAGCGCTTATCTTCTGCCAATATTTGTCTTGATAGCAACCCACTACTGGGGAGCATGAGGTCTATCGGCACTATCTTATCCAGTGAGCGTTCTTGTCTGACAGTAAGGCCAATTTAAAATCAATTAATGTCAAGCTCGCTTGTTAAACTATGGACAATGATAAGCAGAACAGCACATTTTGGAGAGTAGCTAGCCTAGTCTTAAAATAACTACTCTTTCCCCAAAATCTACCCTTGTTATATACCCTTGAGAAAAATAACTATCTCTACATTATGTTTGTATTACTTACTTCATTGTAATAATTATTATTTTTGCATTTTGTTGGGTATGGACTGAGGAGTTGCAAAAATCACATAACCCACTAATCCTACCACTGTTATCGCAGTGACCCGCGACCTGTCTGTTTTCATAGCCCTCCAAACTGTTTATTTCCACAAGATCCTCCCAAGCTCCATTGGTTAATTATATATGTCTACCACACACAGCTCTCTTTTGTAGAAATATAGAGTAGAAGGTTTTACACAAGAATGAACACACAACTGAATAAGTACCCATACTTTTCTCCTATAACATAAGGGGGCCTTGCTGGGAATGCTTGTGAGCCACTGTATAATGCATTTGTTGAAAGATGTGTTCAGACGCAAAGCAAGAGAATGCAAGAATGCCACTAAGAATTAAAATAAAGGCCATGCTACAAAAGCAGAGAAGTTATTTAGGAGTTGGAGTGAACTCAAGCAGGGTACTGAAAGGCATCTTTAAATTCATGCAATAAGGCTTGTCACCGTCTTGAAAGTGAATGAGTAAACAAAATAAACCTTTATCTGGACTGATGCAACTTAGGAATTGGATTGTAGCTGCCGACATAGGGTCTGCATTGCAACAAAACTGTAAATGTACAAAATGAACAGGGTCGTCTTCAACAGCAGAACTCCGTGTTGACAGTGTAGACATTTGTAAGTATTATTAACAAAATACAAACCAATAATAAAAAGGCAGACGTGAGCCAGATGTTTCCGGTATATTGCTATTATTTCATTATCATGGTCATTAATGAATGTTTTTTGTAAATCGTTCTTTTCACCACATATATTTTGCGACTATTATATATCAAATATTAATTTCCTTTGTTTTGCTAGTGGTGCCTAGTAGTAACGCTCAAAATACCAGGCATCGGTAAAGCGTGTGTGTGGCATGTTCAGTTACAGTGCTGTGAGATAGGCTAGATGCTCAGGTTGCAGCAGTGTTGTGTATTGTGTTCGCTTCTGCAGAGGAAATAAAGACTGTTTACAGTAGGAACCCACCACAATTTCTCATAACCATTCTTTATCAGCAGAGCGGTCTGTAGTTACCAGCTACTTACTTTAGTGTGGAGATCGGTCAGGATACGTTACGAGCCTGGCTAAATCAATCTAAGAAACGCTCCCAACTACGGTTTGGAGCCAAAAATCTGGAAAAGGTAACACAGGTAAAGCTAGCATACTTCAAGTCTGCAAGAACTATTCATTTGGTGCTTGCTTTGCTTGGAGATGTCCATCCCTAGTCGAAACCAGTTAATATGCAACAAAAGGTTAGGAGAGTATAGAGCCTGTGTGTGTGAAAACAAGAATCAGTTCCACACTAACTTCCAGTTTGACTAAAGGTGTTTACTCAATGCACTGTCACACCAAGAGGTGTCAGGTCAAAGCCTGTGGGCCCATCATGCTGCTGAAGGTCATTTAACCTACTTGTTTTTCAGTGTAATCAGGCTTTATATGATCTTCAAATGACAGACCTTGGTCACAAAGCAACTGCTATCTATGAGGTTTTAAATCTACACTGAAACAGGAAGTTGTGCTAAATGAACAGAGACAGAGCTACAATTGTAACATTTTTAGTGGGAGAAGAGACATGTGGTAGTGGAGTGGAGACATGCATTAGCTTCCTGTTTACATAATGCAGATGTTTCACACTTACAAGCCCGAACAATTTTGTTGGACTTTGTTTAAGGTCCGCGAGTAACCACAGCAGAATGTTTAATTTCTCAAACTAGGATTATACCGTATGGCACTGGGGCATACAAGCAAAATGAATACTTAAATAATTATTAGTGCACTATCTTGACAACCATGTGTTATGATATATACATAAGTTATGGTGCTGTAACAGATTTCCCCAAATAGACCACCCCCATAGGGTTGGGCAACATGACAGAAACATAAGAAAAAAATCAAAATGCGATGAAGTACGATACAGGGCTAAACAATTAATCTAAATGGCAATATTGATTACTAGAATTTTCCAATTGCAGGAGTTGCAATATTTGTTACAGGCGAAATACGTGTCAAAATACCATTTTGAATTAAATATTGTCGTGCTGCGGTAGTTTGTACACAAACTACTGTCCAATGAAAATGAATTATGTAAAAATAATCATTCCCTCTAATATCGCAAATCACATAGTAATTGCAATATCGTCAAAATAATCGCAAATAGATATTTTTTTCAAAATAACCTATGGCTTAAAATTCTGTCTAATGAATATGTATGTCTGCTCTTGTGAGAACACATCAGTTGCCTACTTCTGATCAATCCACAGAAATACTCATCTATGTAGTGTGGGAATAAGCTATTGACTCATTGCTGCTTTGGCAGGATCAAACAGATCTAGGTCTTTGTGGGGTTTCCCAATAAATCACACAAGGAATGTAAATTAGGTTTGTAAAAGCGAAGCTGGGAATTACTTTAACTTTAACATTAACAGCTTGCCCTCTGACCACCATAGCAACTTTTAGGGTTCACTTTAGGGTTCACAGCTAGATTAGGACTGGAATGTTTGCTGATACACCTGAAGTAACAAAAACACTGCAATATGTTCACATCATGCCTATGTCAATCAGCTCTGTAGCTCAATTAATTAGCTCATCAGAGTGCAAAACGGCAAGAACATAGTTATATGGATCGAAAGGTCAGGCTCCTCAATTACAGTACAGCTTACTAATGAGTACTTACAAGTCTGTACAGCTGCCCTAATATTTGGGGCAACTGACTGAAGTGGCTATTAGTCAGACATGTCTATCATATTCCTACCTGAGCCCCTTTTTTCTGGACAGCAACCACCTATGTCAACAAAAAACTAAAAGTTCTCTAGTTCCTCTAAAGTGTATGGTCTACTGCACACAGACTCATCACTATGAGCAAGGCCAATTTGGCTTGTTACATATAGGAGAGCTGTTAATTCAGCTACAGCCTATTAGCTTCCAGGCCTTTAGCCTGCACTTACAGGCAGTAATGTAGCTTTAAGGTCTAATACCAAGCATACTGTCATGGCCTGGTTTAATCCGACAAAACTCATCTGTTCCTATTACAGTCAGTTACCGCTTCTAGTGGGCACTCTAGAGGGTTTAACAACTCTAATATAGCCAAAAATGATTCACTTGTCAAATTACAATTTAAAGACAATCTTATCGATGTCTGGCCAACCCATACAAAAACAAACAAACCTGATGCATTTCATTACAGTACTACTGTACAGTACTAAAGACTGGTGAAACAATCCTGTGTCATCTCATGCCGTGCAGTCACTTGGCACCATCCTTAAACAACAGACAAGGAAGCACATACAATCACTTTTCTCTTTGAACCCACAAACTGATTCTGTGGGTTCGTCTGCCTGTCGGGTAGTCACGCAGTAGACAGTCCCTTCTAGTCTATAGTGTTAATGTTCAGATTGCGTCGTCCTTATGCTGCTGTGGATGTGAAAGCCAAGACCAGCGCAACTTACTGAAGAAAAAATTGTCAGTTACATCAGAACAACTAGGGAACTAAATTCCATTACTTCATGACCCACTTTTGGTTCAGCACTTAGTGTTGACCAGAAACCGGTTTTAAGTGCCTAGCCTCTATGATGTCTTTAATGTAAAGCTACAACACATGTATGCATATCAAAATGGATTGGCTGCTGAAAAAAAAAGAATGCAGATAACAAGCTTTCAGAGCAATTACATTGTCATTGGTCTAAACAAATTAGCTAAGGTCATTGCTCCATTAATAACTTCTTTGATTTCATTAAGTCAGCCTTATAGGAGAAACCAGAAAACCTACCTATATTCTTGGCTTTGATGCACCTGACGATCTACCTTTCTTTCACTTGGGGATGTGCGTGCACCTCCCTAGGTCATTGTTTTTACTTGTAACACGATATGCTCTTATGCTTATTATGCCAGAGTAAAGCAATTAATTAAAATAAGGCTCTCCCATTAGACTGAATTCTGATACTGAAAATACCTTACAGCTCTATCTCCATTCCAGACTGTTTACCAATACTCTACAGTATACCCTAATCTTTATGTTAACCATGTCAACAGTTAATGTGTGAGAAATTAATGAGCTTTATTGTTTTGTATGTACAGGAAGTAATAGATATAAGCAAACTGGTTTTGCAAAGACTCAATACATTTATTTAACAATGTTTTTTCTCTCCTTTCTAGTTTTCAAGGTGATAAATAGTAGTATATAGTGTTCAACATAGGGACACACCTTCTTGAGCCCTCTCAATCCGCATCTGAATCCCTATGGTATTTTACAAAAGTGTGTTTTACTGAACCAAGATCTCCTCACTCAATGTACTGAACAAGGCTAGGTTGGCTTAGGGTGGAACCCCTCCACCCCCATCTAACTATTTAAGCTATTCTGAGAGATCATATGTGGTGAAATGCAAAAGGCCCACATGTGGTCCAAATGTAGAAGCAGCATCACCTCGAAAGAACATGATAATGCGTTGCTCACTTTTCGCTTTTGTTCATCTGTGCACAATACCACATGTTGCAGTATTTGCAAGAAGGCCACAGTTTTAACTGCCATGTGTGCAATATCACTCATATAAAAGAAGCCTTTTAGATTGCTGTAATGTCTCTGCAGGCTGCATCCCAGTGGTACCTTATCATAGTTTATGAGCAATAAAAAAACTGTCTAGAAGCTTGAAGCAGCCTTAAAGTTAACATATTTTGCAGGGAAACCTGAAAGCTTTAAATCTGATTATCAACAGAAAGAACCGATAGCTGGGCTGCATATGCTATCTGTTGAATGCTGCAACAGTGTACAATTTAATCAGGCAACTAATCTGTTTTTAATAGAGACTGGCAAACACGTATGAACTTCAACAACCGGAGGAACTGTATGTAAGTTGTAGATGAGGTTAAACATGAACATGACAGTCAGTTTTCCGTCCCATTCTCCACCCTCCACAAGCTACACGTGTTGGTTTCCCTTTGGAGTGCGACGCACCGTGATGACCAACAAAGCAATAAGAAAAGGCATGTGAGGCTAGAAAACGGTACCGCACTTAAATTAAATAATGAATTTAATTATTCCCGTAAAAACGTGACATCTTGGTTAAAGCTAACATTACCAAACAACATACTCCGTTTGTAACAGAAATTACAACAATTAAAGAGCAACAAGCTAGGCCCATCCTGGACAGGCGGCCATGCTCAAAAAGCTGTATTTCATTTTTGTGGCTTGTTAGCGCATTCCTGGGATGTTCTTGGTACATATTCTCATGCGTGAAATACATGCCGTAGCTGCAGCTAAACAGCACTTTTTGAAATCACTCTCAGCCCTTTAAAGCAGCGCTGAGGCACGGCAGCAAGCCAACTAGACAGAAGGTAAAAAGCGAAATGTATGTAGCCACCGTTAGCTGGCTCGCTAACACTAACATTAGCTCACAATGTTACATCTGACTACATCATGCAATCAGGAAACACTGACTTACATGATGACAGCTTCAGCACTGTGTCGAACCATGATGTTAACGTTCTACAAACTACTAATACAGCAAGTTAACGTATCTGTGCAAGTGTACATCAATTGCATGCAAACATGATTTTTTTTACCTTTGCCTTTTCCAGAGGGGTGAATTTCAAGACGTGCACAAAAGGGTTTCTGAACGGAGGTGCCTGGTCCATCTTCTTCCCATCTCCTTCCATCGCACACTGTCTGTTACTCGGCAACCTCATTCTTACAAGAACTGAGGTTAGTCGAGGTTTCAGCTATAATCAAAACAGTAAAGTGATTCTGGCAGAAAGAAAGACTCCTCACGTTAAAACGCAGTTCCCTTTATCTGTCTTTCACGGTGGCTAATCGAGGTGGCAGGGTAGGGTTATTATCGTTATCTTCCTTTCCCGGACAGCATGGAGGGATAATGGTTAGCTCAAGGATTAGCTGAGGATATTTGAAGTCGCCGATTTCTTTCTGCCTACAGTGCGCAGGACGCCTTCCCCAACCAGTCTGCTAGCTCTGATGCTAACAGAGCCACGATTCCTCTCCTCTGACAGGGCGCATGCGCGGGGCACATCTTTCGTATCCACATCATTGTGTACCTAGCACGATGTGATGCCGACTCTAAATCTGTCCAAAACATCGCAGTTTTAAACTAGCAGCACATATTTGCTGTACATTTCAATTGGCTGAAGGGAATGGACAATATATAATCTACTCAAAAAAGCCAAGGTAAACCAATACAATAGCCCTCCAACCAACACGTGTTGTTTTGGATTGTTGCTGTGAGTTTATTTATTTATTTATTTATTTATTTTTAAATTTTTGATGTCTTATAGGGAATGCAACCCTAACTGGACTATAAACTTCAAAACATTAGCATTTCTTGTAGTGCTCTTTTGTGTTATGGTGAACAGAGTGAAAAAAAACACTGGTTGATTACTATTTTCACTGCTGAAATGTAAAATTAGAATTTTTGAGATGTGTTTTTCTGCAGTGTTTATTCCAAATTAATACTTGGGAATTTGCCCATGTCTTTTTTCTCTGCTTGATTATCCCGGCATTGTTGCATAAATGGGAACTCTTAAGAGAAAAAAAGAAAGAACTATAGTTATTTCATCTCTTGGAATATAATAACAGACTACTGGGGGGGAAAGTATCGTATGTTGCATCAATACAGCAATATTAAAATACAACAGACTGTAATAAGCAAACAGACTGTTAGAGGCCCAATTCCTTTCGGAAAATGAAATCTAACTATTTCTACAACTTAAGCGTTTGTGTGTGTGTGTGTGTGTGTGTGTGTGCGTGTGTGTGCGTGCGTGCAGAAATCCACAGTAAATCCAACTGTCAACCAAATAAATACATCCACAGCTTTAGACATAGACAAACCTGCAGCTCACCATATCTTTGTGCAAACGAAGAATCGTGTAGCTTGGCACTCTGTATAATTACCTTGTTCCATCTCTGGATAAGATCTATTTATCAATATTTTTGATCAATACTCTCTTTGACCCGTGATGTGCGTTCCAACACATCTATCTATCTGTCTATATATCTATCTTTTAGAGCACTCTGGTGAGATAAGGCTGCTAATGACGAGGCAGTGCCGCCTGCTCTGCTTAGAACAAAAGGAGAGGTTATACCTATTATTAGCTGACTAGAATTGGTGTCCATCTCTTCATGTAGCAAAAGAGTGGGAGTCATAGAAGTTGGTGTTTATTATTGGATGGCTAGGTTAAAAATGTACTGTAAAGTGGGTTGTGTGGTCCACAAGAGCTGTATCTGTCCTTAGTGTGCATGCATGTGTACACATAAGTAATTGAGTAGGAGTGATGCTCTTGATGCTTCTCAGAGGTTGGTTCTGTGAAATGACTCATAACAAGCATATATGACATTACATCATACATATTATATGTATAGACAGTCTATATTTGTAGATGGTATATGCAGAATGTCATCAATGCATAATTGTGGGAAACTATAAATTATATGGAACAACTTAACACAAGTTCATTTTAGTCACAAATGATAACATACGTTACATCTGTTTAGTATGTTCCTAAAGTCCAAATGTTTAGTTTAATTATTTGAATCAATGCACATTTCACTTTAATTGGACTGCTAGGGACCGACGTTTTACAGAATGGGCACCGAATTTGCATGGCCATGAGTGGTGAAGTTATTGCCTTTGTTAAAACCACACATTTTTGTTACACAGTAAAAAAAGGAATAAGTCCAAATTTGATGGCATTTGACTTTGATGCACATCTGTTTTACAGCAAAATATGATTCTATTATTTAATTAATGATTATAGTATAGTGCACTACACTACATTACAGAGCATTGGGCATTTAACAATTTTGCACTCATCTCACACAGATGCCTGTAATGTATCTTGTTTCCAGGTGAATGGCTCAGATAACTGATTATATGCTTCCCTCTGGTGGTAAGAACCTCACAGTACATTCAGAGGTCCTGAATTTCAGAATAAAAAAACGCTGGGACATTACATCCTCTCAATCACTGGGATACACACACATACAAACACACACAGTTCTTGTGGGCCAACATTTTCACCCACTCCTCTACTACTTTTGTGGTAGCGCTGCAACTAACGGTTAATTTAATTAACGATTAATTGATTAGTTGTTTTTGCTATAAAATGTCAGGAAATGGTGAAAAATGTTACGGAGTGTTTCCAAAAGCACATGGTGACATCCTCAAATGTCATGTTTTGTCCACTACCCCAAGATATTCAGTTTACAGTCATAGGGGAGTAAATAAACCAGAAAACAGAGAAGCTGAAATCAGAGAATTTGGACAATTTTTTCTTAGAAAATGGCTGAGCAAAAATTGTTGGCGATTAATTTAATAGTTGACAACTAACTGATTAATTGACTAATCATTGCAGCTCTAGTTTCTGGTGCATGACGCTATTCTGATTGCCGTTCTCACGACAATAGTACTTAAGGCTATAACAATATTTACAAAGACGTAGAAAATGTAGGAAGTGGTGTAACAACACTGTGACTTTTTTAAGGAAATACATGTTTTTTTCTGAAGACACAGTTGATCCCAATTAAATGTGCTGTAGAGAAAACTAAAAGCAGAATGTCTCTTTAACACATTGCTTTACTATATTATAAGCTGATTTGTGCATGCACTGCATTTTGTCCCACATTTGCAAACCTAGTGATTGGACTACATGTTCATATAGTTACTCAAGCATGTGGTGTGAACAAAGGTTCTTTATTTTGGAAGCTGTACTTTATTTATCACACTTGAATTCTCCTTGTCCTCTCGGCAATCATGTTTTTGCTCACGGCTTTTGTAATTGCAAGTATGTCAAGATCAGACAGTCAAACATACACATATGCAGAAACCTGAGGCATGCACATTTTGCAGACACATAAACACACTCACACCATTCCACATCATACTTTTAATTTGGATGTAGAACATGTAGTCAAAGTGCCCTGTGGGCTGACCATATCAGGTCGTGACATTTGCATCTGACAGGAATCACATCAGACAGGGTTAATACTGGAGAAGATGGAGGGATAGAAAGAAGGAAAAAATAGTGGAAAAGGTTTCCTCCATTCCTTCTACTTCCCCTTCCCCCTCTCTTTCCCTCCTTCAATCCCATAGCTGAGGTACTTAAATTAAAAAGGAAGAAATGCAATTTAAAGACATGGGGTAAACAATCACAAAACACTTGTTTCTGGAGGAGACACAATTTCCTGGTGCCTTGTCCAATTTCTTATGGCCTGGAGGGCTGCCGCATGCGTTTTAACACCTGGTTCTACACTGCTGATTAAAATTGTAATGCCAGTGTTGAATCAATCCATATGACATTTTGAAAATACACAAGTATCAGGACATTTTATATATACAGCATTTTTTCTATTGTTTTCATTTGGAAACAGAGAGGTTCAAGGTGGCGACTCACACTCGGTGTCACTGCTATGCCTTCCAACTGTTTTAAGGGGGGAAAAAGGAAGTTTCAATATCCTAATCAAGTACAAATATGTTAGTATCAATGCTGTGCATGTACTGTGTACTGCAAAACTTAAAAAGGGACTAATTATCAATGTAATTATGTGGTTTTGTCAACATTACTGTGGTGATCCTCAATAAAAGTGACCTAAGATTTATTGCTTTAGGAAAAGTCAGGGGAGAATTTTGTGTACTTCACAGGGGGGCATGATGGATAGTGTCTTGGCCTACCATCACTGCCAATGTGTCTTTAAACCTGCACTTGGACTGGAATATCCGAAATTTCAGCCTGTCAGACAGACTAGGCTGAGAACTGAAAGATAGCCTAAATCAAGTGCAAAAACACAAATGAGAATGTTTTAGAGCAGCAAGACCAAGTGACAGGGCAAGGGAGGAGAGAGAATGAGAACAAGAGAGAGAACGTCCAGAATTTTGTACCACTATTATATCAGGATACCCCTTCAGGCCAAACATCTGAGGCAGAATGACAGACGGACTGTTGTTTGCTTCACACCACAGTAATGTTTTACCAGCCCCTGCGCCCATGTCAATCAATGGCCGGCATGTTCCAAAACATATTCAACACACAAAGAGAACACTTTGGCTTGAGGAAATGGATTGTGCGCAAGATTGGCAGGGGACTCTCTGGATGTGTCAATCACCAAAGACCCTTTGTTTTACTCCTGTCCCAAGCTTCAAGAACAAAGACATTTCCTTTTGTTTCATTTGTCTTTGTATGCGTTATAAACACGTGCATTTTTTTTGTTTTACATTTGGCTGCATAAGAATACACGTTTTTTTCCTAAAATGAAAATACTCAAACAAAACTATAGTACTGTAGATTTACCCCAGAGAGCGGATTTTGTCCAACAGGTAAAACCAGAATTCATAATACTCAGCTCTGTGCAGCATGGTTTTGTAAAAGCACAAATCTACACATTTGATGATATGCTGACGATGAGTGCAGGATGAGCGGGGGTGGGAGGTGGGGATGCAGTTAGATTGTTAGCGTTTGAAACCACAATTTCACACAACGGACATCTGAAATCTGAAAGAGCTGCCGGCTCCTTCTCTGGCATTGAATCTAAGCAGCCCCCCCCTCCTCTGGTCTCTTTCCTTTCTTCCTGTCTGGCCTCTCCAGGTGCCGCACTATCTCACAGCTAACACAGGAATCCATGAGCCATGTACATCCACGGCCCTTTGAAATAGGAAGCCACTTTGCTGCTCATCCTGGAAAGCACCTTCCATCGTCCTCTGTGTTCTCCTCAGGGAGATGAAGGGGGCTTCAGCTAGAAGAGCAGGTTTTGTAACCAAAGCCACACGCTGGGCAGGACAGCCAGTTGTAAGACAAGAAAGATCTTTGTGGCAAACACAAGTGCTTGGCTGTCCTCTTGCATGCCTGTCTGTCAGCGTTGCTTTGCCGGCTGGACACCTGTACAACTGTAATTTTACACAGGCAAAAACAAAGACATGCTACACAGGGGGCGTGTATGGAGGGATTATACAGGCGTGTGTTTATATGTGTGTGTGTGTGTGTTGTCTTTGTAAAGAATTCAGTAAGTGGTGCTGAGTGCCCTCTTCTGAAGGGTAATGTTTGATGGGGAAAATCATCACCCTCTGTCTGAAAAGAGTCAGCCTTTCAGGAGGTCAGACTGATACACTGAACGAACAAATGTGACATTTGACACTTGTGAAAAATGTTGATGGAAAATTCAAGACCTGGCCTTTGACCTTGAGAGAAAGCTTGGCTGTGACTGTTGGGAGCATTGAGCATCTGGATGACATTTTGATTCTCAACTTGCTTTGATTTTCCCTGTGTCACTTTCAGTTGTGCTCTCAAGCCTAGAGATAGAAAGAAGGAAAGACTGAACTTTGAATAAACAGAGGAGGGACAATAAATAGAGACATAAGCCTGTTTGGGAATGAGGGGGGAGGTCATGGCTTTGGAATGTGACTGGATGATAAAGAGCAGGAAGAGGAAACAGATAAACTATTGCATGCTGTCCTTGCACACACACACACACACACATGCACAATAGAGATACCCATGCCCTGTTGTGCTATCATCAAGGGTCGAGTGTTAGCTGACAGAAACCACTGATCTGCCTCAGTGCTAAAACCATGATAAGGCACTAGGACATCAGTAACCCGTGTCTGTGTGTGTATTTGTGTGACTGTGTGTGCATATAAGTGAAAGGGAGATGCATATAAAACCCAAGGCCTTACTTTAGAAGGGAATATAGGTTTAGAAAGTTTAAGTCATTTTCTCTAATACAGTTTTTCATCTTGAGCTGAGATCTCGCACCAGACTGTCATGACGCACTGGTTGAGAACCAGATCTTTCAACAAGCATCACTCTGGTTTCTGAAGTATAAAACAACACTGCCAACACCATAGTGTGGCAGGTGTTGTGCTTCATAATTTAGTAGGAATAATCCATTATGTATATGATTTAGCTTAAAAGATACTCACTAAAAGGCGCACCCATCGCTTCACTGGCCCATCTCCTGTTACATGTGGGGTACTTTCAGACCGAGACCATAGAATAGACTTTGCTTTGAAATTCTTATATGCCCTTATAGATAGTTTCTGTTTGGCAAATATTCATTTCTGTCTCTTGTTTGCCAGAAAAACAAAAAGGAGTTGAAACCCCAGCATTTAAGGTGACTTTACATTGTATGGTAGGTTTCATGTTTTGGAGCAGAAAGATGTGCTGCAGTAAAAACAGCGAATCATTTTGATAGTTTATTTTACATGTTCACAAAGTCAATTTTTTATTCACAGTCAGTGAAGCAGTAGCATCACATACAGTACTGGAGTTAAAGCAATAGTTTAACATTTCTGGAAATGGGCTTATTTGCCCCTTTGCTGAGAGTTAAATGAGAAGATTGACACAGATCTCGTGTGTAAGAAAAATATAAAGATATTCACCTATTTTGATTATTCGATTAGTTTTTATTCAAGTTCAGAGATTATGATTGTAGGGTAGCCAGTTCTTTATATACCTCCCTACCTCTTGCCTACATTTACCCATTTACACAAACTCTCCCACTGTGATGATAGCGGAGTAGTCATGCAAGACGCTGGCCTGCCCATTGGGAGCAATTTTGGGTTCACCGTTTTACCCAAGTGTCGCTGAGCAAGTAGGAGCAAGACATTTAGACATGTACCATGTAACTGCAGTATACCCAGTCTGGATGCGTCCAGGGACTCATTTCGTGTGATTCCACAGACTCTTGTTAACCTCTTTACTATACACTAATAAAAAGAAAGGCAAACATACCTACACAATTTTCTTTAAAAAAGTACCTGTATTACTGTCAAGTAGTGACTTAGTTCCTTCCCTTCCTACTTTCACCCCTGTCTCTAAGATTATACATCACCACTCGTTAAGCAGCAACACAGACATTATCAACATGAATTTGTAGCCAGATTTGTGAAAGGCTGATCTCTCATTTCTTATGTCAAATGTTCTTAGTACATTTTTTTGGGGTGAAATGTCCTTCTGTCTCTCCAAATCTGTCAACACTGCAACAAATGTGTTCTTTTTTTCAATGAGATTTTAAGTACACTCTCTTTTCCTGTTGGACTTTTCTGTCTCTTTCCCTCTCCTCATCTTCTCCAGGGCATCCAGTCCAAATCTCTATGGCGATGGTGACAAACCAGAGTTCAGAGATTATGATTGTAGGTTAGCCAGTTCTAGTCCTCAGACTAGAAAATGTGAGTGTAGAATGAGAATGAAGCAGAAGAAGAATCCCCTTTCACTCACTTGTAACTGGCATATTGCTTCGGAGCAAAGCAAACACCCAGCAATTAACACAATAGAGCTGCTCCTTATTAACCAACCAGCCACCATTCCATTAGTCTATAAATATTTATTTTAATGTTCACTCCCGTTAAGTTTCATTGATTTAATGCATCATTCAAAGTTGAGCTTTGGAGTGTTTAGTGATGTCTTTATGTTGTGTACTTGCTTTTGCTTTATACGCACACTTTAGATACATGTTTTTATATTTATGCTTAAGTTTAGGACCTTGTTTTTTGTACATATATACATATAGTTCACATAATGGTATAATTAAGTATGTGTTACAAGACAAAAATATTAGGTCATAATGGTAAAACTGCAAATTTTGCATCATTTATGGTTCAAATACGAATTTTATTGTTTAAAAAAGTCTATGTTATGCCTTTGCACCTAATTGCACCTAACCTAAACCTGATTTTGGTGATTTATACCACCATGGGTAAATATGTAAAAAGTAATCATCTTTTGTTTTTGGCTTAATTCACTAGTTAATACTTGCAACTACTCCGACTTCTGAGAACATTTTTCTGCCCTGGAATGGCCATCAATCTTGTTGTTTATGATAAACAACTGCAACAATGCTACATAAAATATACCTTTATCTGTTTTCTAAATGGATATTTCATAATAGATGCATGTATGTGTTGGGACAAAGTGGGATCTGTCACACAGGATTTGTTTTGTTGCAGTACTAGCTGTGAGCAAATGGAGGAGCTCTAGTGATGTTCTTTTTGACCACTTGGGAAGACCAGTGAGGATTGCAAGACAAACATTGCATATGTCTGTTTGTGTGTCTGTGTGTTAGTGAACATCTACATCTTCATGAATATGTGTATAATCCTCCTTACTGTATGTGTACATGCGTTACAGTTGCACACAGTATATGTGTTTACCACTGCACAAATATACACACACATATGTGTGTTTTTGTGTGTCTCAGCATGGGCTGAGGTTTTATATGCATCTTTGTGCATGTCAAAATTAATGTAGTCAGAACGAAAAAAAATGTCTATGTGCTTTATGACATGCAATTTGGTGTGTGGTGTCAGTTTTGCAGACTCATATGGTGGACTATCCAGACTGAAAGTTTTGTGTGATTGGCTGCACTGTATTTTAATTGTACAGTGATAACAATTAAAGCACTAGCATGTCTCAACTTTAGAACAATTCTCTCAGAACTGCAACTACCATATATTGGCCAGATTTGCATAGGGTCTTGCATTAATCAAAAAAAATAAATTGATAAATATAGTTTGAAATGTAGTTTGAAGTACTATATCTGAAATTTCATGAAACTTGAAAGCTTAATGGGTAACACCCCTGCATACCAAAAATGTATGCAAAATTGGATATATTGGACGACTTGTAGAAAAGTTCAGAAATAAATATGAATTGAATATGATTTACGTTAGGAAGGTTTTGAAACTCTCACTGACGTTTGGCTGTTCTCTTTTTGTTTGAAGGTATCTGGATGATGAAGAAGAAAAGCATTAGTGTCATAGAACTTAGGCGAAACCAAAGATTGAAAAGATGGAGATAAATCATAATCCTGCCAATCTTACCTAACCTGCACTAATAGGCAAATACAACTTTTACACCTCAATAGAGATTTGGTACAAATTCAGCTTGTGCATGAATTCTATAGTGTCTGCTTTTACCAAGCAAAGTGATTCTCTCCTTCTCAGAACTGACCCCTGATGAGAGCAAAATTCCATAAAGCGACTTAAGAAAGTGAATTCAAGGTTAAGAATTAAACCGTACAAACTGCATGAGTCTAAATCTTACATAACAGAGTAATCTATATAGTGTAACTATAACTTAAATTAAGCATGCATGGCATAAATGAGAATAAGGAAAAATACATTTGACCATCATACAAGAATTAAATGGAAACAAATCTTAAAACAGACAGCAGTAAATTTAAGATGTGAAGGTCAAGTCTGCATTTGACTCTGGTGACTTGGGGTGATAAGTTCCATAGCTTCGAACTGTATTATTATTGGGGGTGGGGATTATTCTTGCAAAACCTCTCACCAGTGTTTTGTAAAGGGAAAAATAAAATGTATGAGAGGATTTCATTTAGTTTAAAAGACTAAAAGTAATTTTCCACTGTGGCTGCTAACAGTGACGTTCAACAGCAGAGAGATTATCAAGCAGAAACATCCTTTCTCTAAATTTAAAACCCAGCTGTCTTGTAGCCCTTACATGGTGTTAAAACTGTCTCAGCACAATGGGTGACATTGGTCTTGCAGCAAAGAAAACAATGGCCCTACACGCTCCTATCAAACTCTCACTTAAATCCCCCCTTTTACCCCGCTTTCATTCTGTGTCATTCTGCCTTGTATCTGGCCAGGACTTACAAGTCTCCGGCTGTGACATAAGGGATTCCATGTTGTCCACTCCTAACAGATTACACTAGGACACAAGACAAAAGAACAGCAACACGGCCGGTGCATTTATTTGCCTTGGTAAAGAGAGAGAGAGAGAGAGAGAGAGAGAGCGAAGGAAAGGAGTCAAGAGGGTGATGGGAGAGGGGAAAAAGATGAGAGTAAGGGTGAAAAAGAACAGAAGAAGAAAAAAGAGAAAGAAATAGGTATTTATGGGTATGGATATTTATGGACTAAAGAACAGGGAGGGAAACGAAAAACTAAAAGAAAAAGGAGGAAAAGAGTGGAGAAAAGGGAAAGCATTTCTTTATAGTCTCTCTGGTTATCGCTGTTCCAGGCCGGCATCTTTATTCTACCAGGAGAAAATGCTAATCATCAATCTCAGGCTGCATGCTACGTCTCTGTTTAATAGCTGATAGGGAGTCTCCACAGGCTGCTTTGCTGCTTTGTTTAAAATGACATATAATGGGACTGAGCCTTATCAGTGTCTCAATGCATTCTCTCTCTTCCAGCCTCTCTCTTTCTCTTTGGGATTGTGGTCCAGTGTAAAGGAATAAGGAATAGCAAGCCACGATTGATTTTGAGCCAGGGATAACTTAATCCATCAATTTAACATGAAATGAATATGCAAAAGTAAGGGGATGGGGGAGGGGTGCATCGATCAATTTCTTCAACAATGAAAAAAGAGGCGGTGAAATAAATGAAAAGAGAGAGAGAGAGAAAATGTGTGTGTGTGTGTGTGTGAGAGAGAGAGAGAGAGAGAGAGAGAGACATAACGGATGGGGATGGGTTTGATATTATTAGTTACTACCTCGAAAAACCATACTCTCATTTTCAGGGTAAATCCATCACCAGATGTTTGGATTTTAACCATATTTCAAAATGACAAATAAGATGTAAGGGAGCCAAATCACAATTCATTGTTGCATGCATGAATAAATCCCATGATGAAAATATATCAGATTCAGATTCATTCTTTATTGTCCTCAGTGGTGGAAATTTGTTTTCACAGTCTGTACAAGAGCCCCTAGTTATCACCACTGTAACATCATTTAAGATGAATCAATGGACCTGTAAGGGAAACACTCACAATGCCTTGTATCTGTGTAGGACTACTCCAGGACCAGACACAGGTCTGCAGGGAGATATGTTGGTGAAAGATTGTGGTATTGGTTAAATATTGAAAACAACAATGTTTTTCACATGTGTGCACATGTGGAAGTGGATACAGAATCTTGCTAATAGTTTCACAGTATTCCACTCATCTACAGGTGGTGCTAATACGCTGAGAAATGCAGCAATGTGCCAGCAAAAAGTCGGGAGGAGGTAGACTGCTAGCTTGCAGGTGAACATGCAGGTCTTAAACTTCGACTTTGTTAATGGTTTATGAAGAAGGAAAGGCATCCAGCACATTTGTTAGGATACACAATGCAACTGTGTTCGTTCGTACAAGAAACTCTACAGGGCAGCTTTAAGGTAGCCCCAAACCTGACACGCAGGATACAGACCAAATGCCAGTCACCATTGTTCTGTGCTGTGTATGCCACACCATTCACCTCTATGTGTCTTTTCTTTTTCAAACTGGTGCTTCTAGTCTTTGGTAGTTTGTATGTCACTTTTGGTTGTAAGTGGACATTGCCCTGTGATCTCACAGCAGTGTCTCTACTCTTATGCCATCTCTGGACCACTAGAAGCCCTCGGCACCCCAAATAGCTGTATAAATTTTGTATTTGTTCATGCATGGTGGCTTTTGCTACCTATGCTACTGTAAAAGTTTTTTTTTCTGTCAATGTAAAAATTAAATTATTGAACTGTCCACATATGTGGACACCATGCAACAAATATTATGTTTTTTATGTCATGTAATGCTATGTATGTAAGCTCAATAGTTCAATAAAATTAACAATAAAACAAATATTTAAGGAACAAATAGAGGAAAAACACTGGAAGTATTTACTGTATAACTGTACTCCATGTGAGGATGGAGTTTGTGTTGGAAACCATCTTTCATGTGCTGTAGCCCATCAGGCCAAAAAGGAACCAGATCAACATCAGGTGAAAACACAGTCAACAACAGAAATGTGTTATCCGATGCAAAATAGTAGGTGTATGGCTTTCCACATTACTTCACCAACTACAGGATCCATCCTGTGTACCACCGGTATTATGTCAAGGTGTTGATTTTAGCCTGCAAGAAATTATGTAATGGTACAAAGTAAATGTGGAGCTATTTATTTAGTGATGCAAGGCAACATAAGCAACGATCTGCTGCTGTTTGCTTCGCAACGTTCAGTTTAGATTTATTGTTGTTTTACTGATATTCAGGTACAAAGCTTCTTCATTGTCTCAGTCGTTGCTGCAACATAGCAAACGGGGGCGTTTTATAAGGACGCTGAAGGGTACCTTTAGCGTAAAATACTTACGCCTTGTCACACTCTCTGAAAGCATCAGTTATGACTCATTGAGATGAGAATGTGTTGTCCATTCAGTAACAGTACTTACTACGGTCTAACTGTTACAAAGTGTGACCACAATCTCGTTCATAATATTCAGTCTAGCTTCCTAACTGTGTAACATTAAAGAGGGAGTTTACCTGAGTTTCCCACATGTTATGTGAAGCTGCCTCCCAGTTTGTCAGACTTTGCTCGCTTATGAGTTCGAGTATGAGTATGAAAACCGCGCTGCTAGTGGCCGATGGAATCTACAAACCCCTGTTAAAGCATGAACAATTAATGCCCTGTTTTTGATGTTCTGTTGACATATATTGATATATATTGGATAATTATCCAATTATCTCTCTAAGACTAAAAAAAATCTTGCCGCCTGGCTTTTAACTGTCCTGAAGAAGTCAATGAACATAGGAACAAGGTGTTGTTGCCTTTGTGTTTTTATTGAATAAACTGTATCTGTTTGTTTTTCACTGGCCTGAGAGCAACCTCATTCTTGTGAGTCCTCACTTCAGGGCATTTTTTCTTTATTGGGTCTCTTTTCATTCCAGCTCCAAGCAGAAACAGACTGTATGTAAGGTCGAAAACCATGTACTGTTTTTAAATAACATTAGCTCAATATATGATATAACAAATTACATTCTTTTTCCAGAATGCACCCTTATATTTAAGTACTAGGATTTTAAAAAGTTAGCAAACTTCAGTGCTGACCCTGACTAAGTAATGAATTTAAATGAAAATGAAATCATCTTCTCAATATTTCCATTTCTTCACCGTCATGCACTTACAGGTTGCTACTGTTTATGGTGGTTTCGGGTCAGCTGCTTGTCTGTCACATGATCAGGAAGGAAGAAAAACATTAACATTGAACATGGGCTGGAGCAGATGAAAGCTCTTGGCCTGACTGTCAGTGCTCTGAGGTGATGAGAGATGTCATTACTTATTCATGAGTCCTAAATGCAGAGCAGAGGAGATGGGCATGGCTGACCCTGAATCATGAAGGGTGGGATACGTGCGTTCGTGTGTGTGTGTGGGTGTGGGTGGGGGATATTAGATGAAAGCAGTGTGATTGAATCAAACTCAGTGCGCCAGCTGTGATGTTGACTTTATCTACAGGGCCATCTAAAATAAACAAAGAGCATGTATTCAGTGTTTATTTATAAAATGTTGTACTTTGGTCATGCCCAAACACTCCAAGTTTTGACAGAGAGGGAAGTTTGGAGCTCCTGCTGTCTCTGGGGTTCTTTAAGGATATATTCAACTTTGATTAGCGCTCTGGAATGTATTTTTGTGTGTGTCCTATTAGCTCTTTTAAATTTTCGAAATACCTTTTTTGCTTAATTAATCTGCCATCAGAGGCGTTGCTAGACATAAAGCTTTGCTGGGGTATAGACCTGAGGCTGCCTGTATTTTACCGGGTCTGTGTGACCTTCTAAAAACGTCTGGACTGGATCTGTGCTAGTACTGTATTTGGATCAGCTGTGCTTGTACTGGCTTATGACCCAGCATCTACTCTACTGAAAATCTTCCACATAGCCCCTGTAAATTATAAATATCAATATTTGCGAAATATTAATGTTATAAGCTGCTTCAGGCCCATTTAAACTGGCTTCCCAGGTTTCCTTTAATACATTTTCAAAAGGAAAATACTATTCATAGGTTACTCTGATATGACTATGTGATGTTTATTATCTACTAAAAGATGTACATCCATATTGCCCAGTCTGCTTTGCTAATAAACATTTCAACAGTGAATGTGAATTCCATACTTTTCATCTTGCATGAATCCAGAGTTGTAACTAAACCTTCACTGAGAGACAGATAATCACTGTCTCATTTTAAAATAATGTGTGCCAATGAGGAGTGCCATCACATCCTGTGTTGTCTGGACAGGTCCCACTATTGTTGCTGCTGGAATGCAATAAGGTCTGTATCACCGCTCAGCCAGATGAGTGAGTTTCATTTAGTGCACGCATGTTCATGCCCAACGTGGTTTTCTTTTCAGTGCTGCAGTTTATAAACATTGTTGCATGTTCAGCTAGGCTAGCAAGACAGACAGAGATTCACTGCAGCTACACATGCTGCTAACATCAGACTTTCCAAGGAGAGAACACAAGTTTACCTGACTGCTGTTCTCAAAAGTCACTCTCATTGAGTTATTTTCTCTTCTTGTGCACAGGAGGATAGTCCCCTCTTAGTCCTCTCACGTTGTAAATACTCGCTTTCAACATTGACTCCTTTTTTCGTGATGTTTCATATTGTTAACAATGTGTCCTTTCACATCAACCATAGTTTGATTTTGAAATTGTTACCGGACGTTGCATGTATATTATTGCTAACTTGACCGGACGTTGCAGTTGCCAATTGTTGCTAACTTCACCGCAAAGTCCTACACATCCAAAATGACACCAAGGGGTCTTGACAGTTTCACTGGGGCACAGCACATGGATACAGGGGCACGTACCTCAAAGGGTCTAGCAATGCCAATGTCTGCGATTATTATTACTCCTATTTTTGCAATTCTTTTATGTAATGCATTTGTAAGGAAGCACAATGTAATGAAAAAAAGATCCTCTAAATAATTATAACAAGTAACCTTCTTGAAACAATGACTTATCTTAAAATATTAAGAAATTTTCTGAAAATAATGACTTACTTCTCTTGAAATAATGACATAATGACATGCTGATTTTAAAAATATACATAGGTTATACAGGGATGAACTGAAAATATACAGTGTCATTAGTTGGTGTAATTAAACTTCCACTCTTAGGAATTTTCAATATATTATTTTGCAATTAAAGAAAATGAACACTTTGTTGCTTCAGAGTACTACATGAAAAAAAGTTCACTGGCTTGCAATATACTCAGTATAGCTTTTTGCCCAGTGAACACAAGGAGACACCTGTTCATGTTTTCCCCTGACACTTTTTTTGAACACTCCACTCCTCCTCCCTCCTCTGGTGAGTTGAGTTACAGTGGAATGCTTTGGATGGGATATTTTGAGAGAACAGCATCTTTTATAATCCATATTCAGTTATCCAGTGTCTCACTTTCCTGCTGAATACCGCTTTTGTGCGATCAGAGACCTTTACACAGCTGAGGGTGCTACTGTTTCAAAGCAGCTGGAAATGACCTGTCATCGTTGGGGTAATGGATGGGTATTATGAGTTGTATCTGAAAGCTTAGAAACATCAATGCTAACCAAAACTAGTACAATCTTACTTTGTTAACACACACAAAAAGACAAATTACCAAAAGGAACTCAACATAATGTCAAATAATTATCACTCTGACTTGACTTTATAACTTCTCACTACTGATACTATTGAGCTCATACCCAGCCATCACAAGTCCAGTGAGCAGTTGGCCCAATTTGATACACCTATAAAAATATGTAAACATAGTCAGGCTCGTAGCTAGACAAATGAGAGCAAGCAAAAAGCTGTGTTTCCCCATGTTTCCAACATTATTTACAAACTCTGCGCTCTGTTTTCTATCTACCACACTCCCAAGTGAACAGGCCAAAGAGGTTACACTACAGGAAATGAACTCAGTATCACATTACCTGTATTTCTATTTGATAGAGTTGGGTGTAAAATATGCACTGCTTGACTCCGCGGGACAATCCCGCCACATTATTATTGACTATTCATTTTTCCATGCTTGTCATTGATGTATGTGGGCAAAGGAATATGTAATGCATATGTAACCTATAGCTTATATACTCCTTTTAAAATATACATTGGCCAAGAAGTAAAAAGCTGTCCCAGTGATTTTTCCACAGTCCTTATCTGCATTTGCAGGCTGCCCAGATCCATCAATGTTTATGAAGCCAAGGCCAGTGTAATTCTAGCACATTTATCCACCTGGAACACACACATGCGTGTGTAGACCAACAACATGCACATGGAAACATACAGACACAAGCACACACTCTTAGATGGACTTTTCCATTATGCCATGAATAATCTCTGGCATGGTCACTAGTGTTTTTTTTCCTTTTCTTAATATCCAACCTAGACAAAAATCTTGAATTATTTTCAGAGAAAAAAAAAATCCCAAATATTTTATAGAAGATAAGGTAAAGATATGGCTAAGGGAGGCTCCTGGCTGGGTGTCACTGGAAGATAACTAGGTTTTATTAATGACCTGACAGTGGAACAGACTAAAGTAATTAGGCTCTTCCCCTCTCCTTCTCTGCTGCCCTCCTTTCCTCTTTCTGCCTCGATAGATGGGCAAGCAAATTTTGGCGATAGTTTGATAACCAAAGGGACACCAGCATCCTGTGGACAACACACACACACACATACAAAAAGAGCAAAATGAATGAGTGCAGGAAAAAAGAGGGATGCCATTGATGTTATCGAAGTACATTCGATTTGCTGCAGAGAAAGCAAGGCGCCTATCGGTTACATTCACCTGTGAATGGTTAATTGTCCGGCACATGCATAAGGGCGAGTCATTAATAACATTTGACTAATGGTTTAATTCTCTCTCTCTTTCTCATTTCCCCTACTCTAACATAGATGAAACAACATTAATGATGTTTTTATATTGCATGTATTTGCCTTAGTAACACTCTCATTCACAACAACCTAAAAGAAACATTTAACATTTAACTTATTAGTTCAGTCATACATGTGAAAAGAAGCATGTAACTTTTTGTCAAATAGAGGTCACGTAAGTTAACAAATGAACCTTTACAAAACATAGCACTCACTTGCTGTAAAAAATAACAAACATTCACAAGTAACATGTAAAGCCAATGTCATCTTTTTTAGCTGTCCATGATGACAACCACCTATGACAAAATCACTTGGTACAGGAAATCATAAAACATGTTGTGATACATTGCACTGCTGCAGTTGCAGAATACAGCCAAGCTAATAAAAATAGCATATGATAAAATCACCAGACAAAGAATATGTCATATAATTATCTCCTGAAGACACATACCCCTGTGAGGCAGCTAAGCCCCATTTGTCTTTTGATCCATTAGTAGAAACATCTGCAGTATCTGTCTATCTCTCACAGCAGCTGTAGGATTGAGGAAGAGTCTGAGATACATTAAGACAGCCAGTTGGTCTGTTAAGTGTTTAAATGTGGTGCTATCCATCCCCTGGGTGCTCAACTACACCCTCAGAGTGTGTATGTGTGTGTGTGTGTGTGTGTGTGTGTGAGAGAGAGAGACAGAGAGATAGACAGACAGTACAACTGTGGGTGAAGGCTAAAAATCTGGTGTGTGTGATCTGATATACATGTACACATACATTTGTGTATGGTCAGACTTTGAGACGAGTGCATTGATGTATGTGTATTTCATTTTTTTTATATCACACTTAAAACAAGAATGCACACTAACCAATGGGAACATGGATCGCTGTGGACAAAAACTAAGGTCCCCACTGGCAGAGACTGCTTTTTCAAGGTTATTTCTTGGTTTTAGGATTCATGTTAGAATTTGGTTCTGTTGGGGTAAGGGTTAAGGTTAGGCATGTAGTTGTGATGGTTAAGGTTTGGGTAAAGGGCTAGTGAATGCATTATGTCACATGTCACGGAGATGTCCCCATAGGGTTAGAGGAACAAATGTGTGTGTGTGTGTGTGTGTGTGTGTGTGTGTGTGTGTTTAGAGCAGCAGTGAGTCACTCCAGATAGATCCAATGTCCACTTATCACAAAAGAGAGGATAAAACGATTATCTCTAAATCAACGGTTGCCACTCTTATCTGAACTGATACTTCTCTGAGCCAGATGGACAGGCTTGTCCTTACTCACACTGTCTCTTGCTTTCATCCTCTCTGTCTCTCCCTCACTGCTTCTTTCTTGCTTGTGTCTTTCTGTGTCCTTGTCTCTTTACATCTTCCTCTTCTTTTATTATTTTTGTCTCTCCTTTTCTCCCTTGGTTCTGAATTTTTCCAACACTAATCCTATCCTGAAACCTGAAGTCTTTAAGACTGGCTGCAATTCAGTTGTTTCATTCTGAGTAGACAGCTTCGAAGGAGCTTTGTAAATGCATCAATTTAAAACTTGTTCCTCCTTGGAGTTGGCGGAAAGTTGGACTAATAAAGACTGTATGAGTCTGTGGAGTATGAAGGTATGGGGGAGGGGGTTATAAATTTTAATAATACCACATTATTAAGAAAATATAGTCTACTAAAAGCACAGTAATGAGATAAGAAACTTTCAGACTTCACATATTTTATTTCAAAATTCACTGGAAAGATTTGAGTTTGTGTGTGTACAACACAAACTGACAACAAAGTCATTCTGAAGAACACATACATGCAATTACATCACTGAGTGAGCAGAATAGCTGTACAGTGTGTTGGCTGTGATGACTTTGATCCTGGAAACAAGGGCTCATAGAGCTGCACAATGAACAATCACCTGCAAGTGACTTAACTTCCACAGAGTTTAGTTTTATTTGTGTGCATTGACTCAAAGGATGATTTGTCTGACATTGACACCATTAAATGAACAGACTGAGTGATAGCATAGAATTTTGGTAGTGTCTACCAATATCCAGTGACTACTCAATTGTCCCCAGCAATCGTTTTGATCAAAACAATTAAATAAAACCACTGCTGTCTGTCAGCATCTGGTGAATGTTTTTGGTACACAAACAGTTAACAGCTTTCGTTCTCTACTACAAGTCGTACTTTCTCTCCTCTCGCACCGTGCACACACAGGCAGGAGTGAGAGTGAGTTACTATGGTTACAATGACTCTGTTTCTCTCTGGTGTCCAACTTTGTGACAACTGAGGAACAGAGGAAAACACCCAATTCATTTGGATTATTATATACTTACTTATTACATTCTAACAGCCTGTATGCTTATGAGTACTTACTATGTGCTTGCATTTTTGTTTATGTTCACATGTTAGTAATAAGCACAGTTTTTTAAAAATGTATTTCTATGTATGTGAGGGCTAAGCAAGGGATTTTGGTCAGTCAGACTTACCAACAGCTGGTGAGGTGCTTTAGAAACACACAGTCAGTACATGCATTTATTTGTGCTATTTACATTCTTGTAATTAAGTCACAGTGTAATGGTGTGTAGATGCATTATGTCCATATAATGAAGTCGATTCAAAATTTTCTTTGTGTGTGTGTGTGTGTGTAAAATCCATGAAGGCATAATTGTCTCAATTTGCAGTCCTAGGTTTGTAACAAGACAGACTTGATGTTCTTCACCCAGTACAATGATGGACCCTTGATTTAAGATGTAGAAAAGTGGTTTAGCTTTAGTGTGTGTTTTAGACAGACAAGATGTTCTACAGCTTTTACAATGACAGATCTGCGGAGATGCACAACTAGTGTGTGTGTGTGTTCCTGAGTGTGATGGATCAGCCCCGGGTTGACATCATGTCCAACAGGAGTGTAGTACAAGCTGTAAGAAACCATGTTGCTTCTGGTCAACATGCTCTGTGCATTTGCTGAGCTAACTAGGTTCCCCCTTGTGGTAGCACTAGCACTTTCAACCTCTGGGGAGCTTTCTTTCCTCTCTGGCATCCTTCCTTCCTTTCCTTAAATCTTTTATTTGACCCCTCCTTGTTAAGTTCTTGTTTTACTTTACTTGTAAAGGCCAACATTTGTCTTGCTGTCCGACAATGAACAGTTTTAAATGCATAAATTAATATAAGGTGTGCACAAAATAACAAGCTTCTTGCAATATGACAATTATACTAAAATCTATGGTTTAAAAATGAGCATAGATCTTGAGTGGTTTTAAAGAAGTTCTTGTATGTTTGTGTGTAAAAATTACATAGGGTACAGTGTGTGTTTAGGGGGTAATTAGGGCAGAAAAGTTCCTGGATGAAATATATTTTCCATGTACTGACCTGCTACAGTTGCCTGCCATTGCAACTCAAATCCCTACAGAAAAGCTTGATCTCTCTTCCTCCTCAATTTACTTTGTCTACAAGGGCTGGCGAGTCCCTGCAGAGCATCACTACAATGCAACACACACACTTAGACACATACACACACACACACACACACACACACACACACACACACACACACACACACACACACACACACACACACACACA
>JAPMOB010216749.1:0-21012 GCA_029875015.1 Lepomis gibbosus | reverse complement strand
ACGTCATCAAAGTACGTCTTTTGTTATTATTTTGATTGAGTGACCCCTGGTGGACAAAAGTTCCATACTGTGCGTTTAAACCTACTCAAGAAAAAGTATAATATATTTAATAATATATTTAATCTGCTGTTCATCAGGTTAGAAACAGCTGAGCTACATATTATTTTATTTCTAGGGAATGCAATTTGCTGTGCTTGTTGATTAATTTAGCTATTTCTGTTTAATAAAATTATTTTCCTTTTTAAAATTCCATGAAGGTATTGATAACATCACTTTAAAATGTCAGCCTCTTGTTGCCTGTATATTTTATTATGGAGATGTAGCCAACCAAACCACTTGTTTTGCAGTAGTACAGGCTACCAATCCAATCTGATTATTCCTAAAGCATCTAAATGATCTTTACAACGCGAAGAATCATTGTGGCAGTAACACGGAGCAGCTCGATGTTGAAGCAGGTAAACCAGCATACAGAAGAAGCTGTGCGTCATGCGTAAAACCCAACAGGCCTGTTTTATCCACCCTATTTTCTCTCTCTCTCTCTGCATCTCAGAAACGGCTGTTTGGTGAATTAATAACAGCTGGTATCTGCTGAGTGAAAGCCTAGATTAGTTTCACCTGCAACATTCTGTTTATGGACTCACCGTCGGACATCGCTAAAACAAATAGCCTAACTGATGTGAAAGAAACAGGCTGTGATAATCTGACCTAGATGTTACAGTGTGAGGTCTACGTTTGCTCTGCAGAGACTAAAATGCGCCGTTAATAGAAAGTGAAAGTATTTATTTACCGGCTTGTTAAAGAGTGAGGCAGGCAGCTTTCCAACACGGCCAGCAGCGCCATTGGTGTGCGCGCACTGGCTTTCAATTGTATTAGCAGAACAATAAAGCCTTAAAATGAAAAGACACTTGTCCGACTTTCTAAATGTTTGCATCTGCTCAGCTCTGCGACTGTGACAAGCGCCTGACACCAGAGCTCTGCTGCGTAACTGCGCGCACAGCCTGGTGACAGCTCATTTCGGTTTATGAACCCTGATGCAGATTACAGACTGGTTAAATTATGAAGGTATCAATGGAAAATGTAGCGCAATTAAAAGTAGATTACTGGCCTAAAGAAAATGTTAGAGTAAAAGTACAGTTTTAAAAAAGGAATGTGGAAATGTGCCTAACTACCCCCCCTGCTGCAGGCGTCCTCACTACTGTCTTCAGGTTGAGTAACAGCAGCACAAAAGAAAAGTCTGTAATATCAACCCGCTGCACCAGCCTCCGGTGAACTCTTTTTTTTTTCTCCGTTGAGTTTTCAGCTCCACCTTTGCTTTGGTGCGGGACCTTTTCTAGAGGCCTAACGTTAGGCTACATGTTTTTTTTCCCGCGTTTCAACCGTTTAATCATGTCTGATAGGGAGTGTGTGATTGATTGACTGGTCACTCAAACCGCACTACTGACTCTGAAATTGCCAGAAAAAAGTGAGGGGGACAAAACACCGATTTTGAAATGTGTGTGTGTGGGGAGGGGGGGGCGTGTCCCCCTCACGTATAATGGCTCCTACACGTATGCCTGAGACGCTTTCAAGCTGCCCCAGTAACGGCCAGTTTTGAAGGCAGCATCGATGTTGACTTGATGCTGACTATTAACCGTAAAGCAGCGCGGCTGCGGCCGCTGGAGCTTTCAAAAACTGGTAAAGATGGCAGACAAACAAGCCGAATTTGTACACAAATATACATTTTAGAAGTTTTCTCGTTTCGATTTTTGAAAATCTAGCAAAAACTAAACATTGATCTATCAAATCAGCCCGTGACTGAAACCAATCAAGTTTGTTCAGTATGATTTCTGACGCGTCTGTTAGCCGTTTGGCTTTTCAATAGCTAGTTAGCTTATGCTAAGGCTAGCGTCTCTTTTGACAGCCAGAAGAGACGCAAGACGACGTGCTGACGTCACACGTTGCCGTAAGTGCTGCCTTTCGAACACAGCCAACATACGCCAGCGTTAGCTTGTCTGCCAGCTTTTCAACAGCTGTCTGTATTGGATGATAATGTGCTGGTTAGTGAGCTAGACTGAATATTATAAATGAGATTGTTGCCCACGTTGTAACAGTTACACCGCAGTAAGTAACAGTAGTGGATGGCTCTTCCACTGTGTTGTTGTCCTGTGCTGTTACGATGCATTATTGTATATCATGTGGGTCACAAAGTTACAGCGACTGAGACGGTGGAGAAGCTGTGCACCTGAGTGTCGGTAAATCGACAATACATCTAAATTGAATATTACGAAGCAACCCATGGTGGAAGTGTGCTAACGTTAGCTGGCTGCTCCTGCCTTGCATCACTATAGGCTTGTATAAAAAAACGTCGCTCCACATTCGCTTTGTACGTCATTTCTTGCAGGCTAAAATCAACTTTGACATAATAACTTGGTACACAGGATAGCCATAACGCTACATTTTGCAGCCTATTTAGGAACAGATAATGTTAGCAACTTAGCCAACTAAAGCACAACATCACAAAATATTTCACATGCTTTGTATGTAAAGTTAGTTTACCTGGAAAGGATGAAAGCTAACTCTATAGCTGCGGTGTTTTTGCACATGTAAGAAGCAAAGCTGTTCCAAGGGACTGAGAAAGCAGGTTCATTTTTATGTGCGGTTACAACCCGTTGACAAATAGGTAGTAAAAAACTGATTATAGACATGTATAGAAAGTGACTGAACATAATGATGGTCAGGGTTTTTAGTGAAATACTTTAGTGACCAAGTAAGTTGTGGGAAACAAATTTAATACATGATTTATTATATGTGCTGAAGGTAGATGATGGATTTCATCTGTTTCCATCTACTATCAGTAGATTTCATTCAGTAGATGAAACCAATGGAAAGCCAAGCAGTGACAAACATGCCTGAGGCCGCAGCCGAAGGTGAGCGGCTGGTAAAATCCCACATGGACACGGCACCTGCAGGCCTTTAAAAAAATAAAATACAGATTACATCAGGGAAAAAGCCGTGCTCCTGTCTTTCTTTCAGTGTGTTTCAGTGTGTTTGGATGCAAGCAGAACCACACAAATAGCATTTTTTTTGCCGTGTTCTTGCTAAAAAAAGTACTGGACTGGAGACGTTTCGATTCTACTGTCCTACTGTTTCAACTGATACCATGAAGGTATCGAGTAGCGATCCCCATCCCTAATAATCGGTACAGGTAAAGTAAAGGCAATGAGTTACCTTATGATGAAAATCTATGCATTTTCTTGTTATTTCTGACCATTTGATTATATTAACCGGTTACACTTTATTTGTATAGTCTGTTCAGTCTATAGTTTATACAGTATTTGTAACATTTAAACAGCTTATTAGTTAGAATTCAACTGTTTGACAAATAAAACAGTTTTCTGATATTGCACGGCCTTGGTTAAGCTTCATTAGGGTTAATGATGTTAGTGTGTATATTGTAATTTCAGATCATAGCATAGACTACTATATGAGCCAGTTCACGAAAAGTTACACTGACAACCTACTTATGCACACGGCCGCGTGAAAGGCACCGAGCTTCTCCCCCGATTGTCTCCTTAGACAGAGATAGCAGGAAGGTAAGAACGGGAACAGGTGAGCGTCACATTGCACCCAGAGAACCTGATCTGCAGAGGGCAGCGAGGAGTAGCGGCAGCTTGTGAAAAGAACCTACTGGTCCAATTCAAGCACTGCACACAGGCATCCGGTTCGAAGGCTACGCTGGCTCTCTAGCAGTAACAGATACCAGTTGTCCTTTCATATATGTAGCACACCACAGGAGTTTGTTGACAGACACTTTCTCACCTTGTGGAAGTGCTCTGCTTAGTGCGAGGGCTGCAGAGTTATGTCTCCCATTAAAGCTCCCTTCGTAGCGGAGCGTTCAGGCGCAGCCAAACCAACGCAGCAGCTGGTTGATAAATCCAGCGCCAGCTGCTGTGTAAAATAAACAGTGGACAGGAGGAGAGGTGAAAGTCAGCCGTCGTATTTAAGTTTATATTCTGTTGCCTCCGCAGTTGATTGATAAATTGAGGATTTGAAATGCTGACCAAACGTCTTTCCTGTGGGGGAAAACCTTGATGGTTTTTGACAGGAAAGTCTCACACCCAGTCTTCATCCTCTGCTGCTGGTCAGCCAGAAGCTTCCCTACCTGTTGTGAACTTCACATCATTTAAAGACACAACTTTTCAACTGTGCCCTTCATGAGCTTCATGAAGGTGAATCCAACTTCACCTTCAGCTCTTTGAGGCAAACAAACAAACAAACTTGGGGAATTAGCACCGTCTATTTCCCCACCTCTCAGGAGGGTCTAGTGTCTCCCCACGGCCTGTGATCTGACGTTATAGTCCATTTGACAGTTGGTGGCAGACTCTGTCGAATCTTATTGCCTTTTACATTTGCCCAGGAACCATCGGTGAAAGTCTATCTAGCGTAATGGCGCGTAACTGTCTGCCCCAGCGGTGCAGTCAGTCTAATGTTATTGCTTCTCAACATCTGCCGAGGAGACATTAGATATTTGTTGGAGGCAGAGGAGCTTTCCTGAGGCCGGGAGCCTCCAACGCTGCTTTGGTTTATGTCCTCTGCACAACACACAGCGCCCCCTGTGGTGATGACAAAGAATGATCAACACTCAAACACTCTTTTTACGCACATCATCTAAAACGCAATCTAATGGGAAAGATTTATGGTCTTGTGTGTTTGGGAACTACATTTTATACAAAAGAAAACATGCCACACATACAGTGTGCTTTGAGAGGAATTAGTTACAGAAGGAAAACGGTCGAGGAGATGCCTTTTATGCTACTCCGTATGCAGCTCTGGAAAAAACTAAACGATCACTGCAAAATCATTTGTCTCTGGTTTTACTATTTATAAGTTTTAAACATTTTTATTTTATTCTACAAACTTTCTGTCAACATTTCTTCCAAATTCCAAATAAAAATGTTTTCATTTAGATTATCGTAAAACTTTGAACAACAGCCCGGGCTTTTATTTGCTAAAATCACTGCATTGACCCTGCCTTTATTTGGGACAGGCCTTTAATTCTTTTTGAACAAAACTGAAACTACTATCAAACAGTTTGTTTATTTCAAACAAAACAATACTTAAAATTAAAAGTAAAAAGTAAAAATTATCCCATAATTTCAAATACACGCCATTTGATCGAGCTCCGACAGACGGCTTATATGCTTTTATTTTGAAGGATGCAACATAAGGAAAACAACAACAGGCTGCAGGATGAGAGAAGTTAGCAGACAGTGAGCGAAGGACTTCACATGACAGGATTCACAACTTGGATTCATTTTTATGAAAAGATGTTTTGATTCTTTTGATCGGTGGAAACTTACAGACTGAAGGAAGATTAATAATCAGGAACGGACACATTCGGACTTAACGATTGTACCATGCAGGTTACACCGGTAAATCTAGAAGAATTAGGCTTTGGGGCTCGTTGTTTCTGTTAATTGAACTTAACAGTGGTATTGTGGAGAATCTAACGATGTTCAGCATGTCCATACTGACATATTGATCATACGTTAAATTTGTGTTAATGATCTAAGCAGCTAAAGCAGGCGGCCCCGCGGGGTTTAAGAGGTTTCATACATCGAAAAAACTTCTATAAAAACCAGACCAGGCGTTTAATTGAACGTTTATTTGTCAAAATGTATTTCCCACACCAGGTCAGGAAAGGAGATAGGCGGCTATTTGGGACTTGGCTATTAATTGAGGTTTTATTGTAATTATTTTAAGAAAATGCCAACTGGTCAAAATAAATAGATAAAAAGATGATTTTTTTTCAAATCCCCCAAAAATGCTAAGAAAACAGGTTCACAATTATTTCAACAGCACAATAGTAATATTTTAACTTAGGAAGAGTTCAGAAATCAATATTTGGTGGAATCACCCTGATTCTTAATAACAGCTTTCATGCGTCTTGGCGTGCTTTTCACATTGCTGTTAGGTGACGTTATGCCACCCCTGGTGCAAAAATTCAAGCAGCTCAGCTTTGTTGGATGGCTCGTGACCATCCATCTTCCGCCTGATCAAATTCCAGAAGTTTTCAATGGGGTTCAGGTCTGGAGATTGGGCTGGCCATGAAAGGGTCTTGATCTGGTGGTCCTTCATCCACACCTTGATTGACCTGGCTGTGTGGCGTGGAGCGTTGTCCTGCTGGGGAAAAAAAACAATCCTCAGAGTTGAGGAACACTGTCAGAGCAGGGGGCATCAGGTTTTCTTCCAGGATAACCTTGTACAGTGCTTCATTGATTCGTCCTTCACAGAGACAAATTCCAGCCTTTCCTGAAGCACCCCCACATCATCACAGTGGGGGCCAGACACTGTGGCTTTGTAGGCCTCTCCAGGTCTCCGTCTAACCATTAGAAAAGTAAAAAATTGGACTCATCAGAGAAGACCTCACTCCAGTCCAGTTCTTAAGGTCTTTTGCAAACTTCACTTGTCTTTGCTTCTTGATTCAGAGCTTTTTGCCAGCTTTGCACGACTTCAGCCCGGCCCCTAGGAACCTGTTTCACACAGTCCTCGCCGTGCTCCTTACACCAGCTGCTGTTTGTCATTGTTTTTGGAAATTGCTTGATGTCATCCTCCGGTTTTTGAGTGACATTCGAATGAGGTGGCGCTCATCCCGGTCAGTGTTCGTGTCTTCGCCCTCTGCCAGTCATTAGCTTTGTTGTCTGTTGCTTGACCATGTTCTTATGAACTGTTTTATTTGAATTTTTAAAGGTGGAAGCAACCTGGCATTCACGGGATCCTTCTGCCAGTAAAGCCAGAATCGAACCCTTCTTTTCCTCACTCAAAACTTTTCTGTTCAACTCTTTTGGCTTTTGGTCAATTGTTTCTTATTTGTTCAGATTACCTTTGAGTAACTAGCACTGTTTCTGCCGTCCAGCTGGTCCTGTTGCAACAAGATAGCGATGACCACAGCAGTGGTTTTAAATAAGATTTGGCTCAGGTGATCACTTACTTAGCACCTCATTAGGTAGAATGAGGTGTGCCTGTGTTGGAATTTAGCAACCACTGGAATGAAATGGCTGCCATACATGTAGAGATACTGATTTAAGATAAATATGGAGTGCTCTCAGTTTTTACAGAACTGTATAGTTACTAGCTTTGCAGTTATAAAACATACATTTTATAAAACAGCACATTTTTAAAGTAATGTTTTCCTCTCGTCTGGGCTTGTGGCCTCTTTTTTTAAAACCACTGTGTCACCGTGTCGTGTTTCAGATGTCTGTAAGTGAGTCTCACCAAAAAGACACTTCACCTCCTCCGAACTTCTCTCGACCTTTTTGAGAAATACTGGATCATATGAACAAAGATTTTTTCTTCTTTTTGCTCCCGTTAATCACTTCACGACCCCTCAGATTTATCCTTTGGAGACTTGCGACCCCTAGTTGGGAACTTCTGTACTGAACTAGCCAGAAGTAAAGTTTTCTTTGGTGCTTTCCACTTAACTTCTCTCCTCTTCTGTCCCCATTTAGTTTTTCTCTGTTCACCTCTCGTCATCTTAATGTACCTGGGGCGTCTGTGGCTCAGGAGGTAGAGCGGGTTGCCCTCTAACCCCCGGCTGCTCCAGCCTTCAGAGTGCTAATTTCTGTTTCTGATGAGCAGTTGGCCTCTGCCATCACTGTACGAACAGGTGAATGTGATGTTGTCTGAAAGCGCTCTGATTGGTGGGAAGACTAGAAAGGCCCTATATGTTTTCTTGTTTCCTCTCCTCACTACAGTCCTCTCAGTAAACGTAGCTGAGCGAGTGCCTGTTTTCTGCTCGGTTGCTGGTATATAAGTCACTGCAGCAGACTCTCTAATGCCTCTTAACATGTGTCTCTGTGTGTTTCTGCGTGTGTGTGTGTGGACACTCCACACAGACGTGTACAAGATCATTTATTACATTATGGACTTACAAGCCTTCTTTAAGCTTTATTCAGCGAACACACACACACATAAAGAAAGTATCGACCCTGACTCATCCCATAATTGTCGTTCTCTCTTGTTGCCATGGATACAGCCCTGCAGTAAAATGACTGACTGTTGGATACAGTAGTTACAGTGAAGTACAGTACAGTGTTTTCAGCCCTTGTAGTCTTCATCCCTTTTTCCTGAACCTTCCTCTTCTTGTCGCTTTACTCCTCCTCCTCATTTTATTCTCTCGCCTTTAATGATTCTAACTGCTGCATCATCAACAGCTGCAGCGTGTTTGTCTTATTATATTTTTATCTCCGTACCGGAGAGGGAGCGGAGCGGACCAGGTCAGATCACGGAGCGACCGGCCCGCTGCGTACGGTCAGGTGATCGTTCTCTCTAGCTGGATGAAGTTTGATGCTCCACATGATCCATGATCGATATACGTGCTTTTTAAAAACGCGTAGGCGTAGACAGGCGTCGGCGAGCCATTGTTCACATACTTGCCTGCATATGTTGCGTGTACCTGGAGGATTAAATCTGAATCCACTTGGGGGCAGACCATATAGCCTAATGTTACAGATTTGTCTTAATAAGGGTTTTAGAATCACAACACCGTACATCACTCTGTCCTTAGACCCTCGGCTCAGTGAGTCCGCCTAAATTCTCACCTCAGACTGATGAAGGTTGAGGTTCAGTCTGCGCTGAGCTTGACAAACGTAGTCTTCAAATGAAATGATAATATAGTTTGTAACCCAAGTCTTCAAAGATTCTTCAAGTCTTCAAAGACTATCTGTACAAAATGCATCAAGTCCACCTGATTAGTTGAGATATTTATAAGCGACTTTGAGCCTGGAAAAAGCGCTATACAAATTCAATTTATTATTATTATTAATATTATTATTATTTCGGTCTGGACTGACTGAACGGCTGACCGATAACCTGCCAAACTTGGTCAGCCCTGATTTGACCATGTCCATTTTTCCTTTTCTGTTTTTCCTCCTTCTGTCCTCATGTCTTGTTTCCTGTTGTGTCCACTCGTCTTCTCTTGTCTCGTCTCTCCTCTGATATAATCTCCTCCCCACTTGCCTCGTTTTATAATATGATAATCTATATTTTGAGTTGTTTTTTCCCTTCGTTTTACTGTGTAAAAGTCTCACTGACATTTAAACCCCTTATTCCAAAGTTCTGACCACTGTGACAATAAAATACAATCTACCTTCCTTCCACCCAAAGCTCCTCTTTGTTCTCCTCCTCATCCTCTTCTGTTCTCTGAACTGTCCAGAGGGCTGAGAAAGCTTTTACATGTTCCTTTCTTTCCTCTGCTGCAACCTTTCATTTTGCCCTTTTTGTTGTCTTCTTGCCTGCCATCAAAGTTCCCTTGAGCAGGGAGTTAAATCTCCAGCGGTCGACGTGGCTGAACTGGACAACATAGTGCTCAGTCATTGATTATAAAACAAAACGGACAGGAGGACAGACAGACAGACAGCTGCTGCTGCTAAGAAAATAAAGCAGGGAGAGGGAAGCATCAGCTCGCATGAACAGAGCCCATGTGTAATTGAACATGAAACTGATTTTGTGTGTATGTGTGTGGTTGACATAACTGCTGCTGCATCACTAGTCTGATGTTTCGTTAACACACCGTTAGACATGCAACATGCACGCTTATGTGCGTGCGCACACACTGTTATCCACACATTCGTGCAGCAGCACACTCATTCCAGGGTCTGTTAGGGGTAAGACAAAAGGGGAGACAGTTTTTTTTATCCCTTTTCTCAAATCGAGCAGGGAGCTGTCACTTTCTGTGTTTGTTTTGATGACTTTATGTTCCGTATGACGCTTCGGTGGTTCTTATGAGAGGTTGAAATCACTATTAGACTTAAAACACCTTCACTTGACTCAAATACAAAGCTTCTTTGAAGCTGAAAATACGTATGTTCGTGTGTATTAGCATCCCTGGTTCAGTTCTGGCCTGGGTGCCGCATCTCTCTCTCCCTCCCTCATTTCATCTCTTCAGTATTAAAGGTATAAAAAAACACACAAACACAAATATGAACCGACCGATTTATCGGCTGTTATGAGCTAATTGCATTTAATCGGCATCGGCCGTTTATAACTGCAGATATATGACTATAAAAAAGAAACCTAGAGTCAGATCCTTCACTCATGTCATGGGTGTTGTATAGTTTGCCCACCAGAGGGCGACCAGCTGCAGCTCCCCCATTAACAACACCGCCTCACCACAAAACCCACAGAAGAAAACAGCTGACCGGAGTTTACTGCAGCATGTAGAAACACGCAGAGGGCTGTGAGCGGGGAGTCTTTTGTCACGTTAATTACATGATTTTAATAATTATGATAAAAACAGACCGAGTTACTTCTCCACTCCTGAAAACATTCATGACTTGCTAACCCTCCTGTGTTTCACTGCCCCCCCACCCCCGGCTTGCTTGCAGCTCACAGCAGGTTAATGTCACGGTAGCTGGGTGTTGGAAGTTGCTGACAGACGTAACTGCAGGGCTGGACGATACGGCCAAAAATGTTACCAGGATAAAAAGTTTCATATCTTTTGATATCGATAATTATCACGATAAGAATCAAATCGTTATATCTTTTGAGTTTAAAGGCTGATTTTTGCTCCTCAGTGAAAGTTGAAAAAACCTGATTGTTATTTGTGGTTTAAACGTTTCTTTAAGGTCAGAATATGATAAACATTTGATTCCAAACAGCGGTTCACTTCACAAATCTTTTTCAACAAATATGTAAAATTAAGTAAAAGCTTTTTTTCTGTCCTTTTTCCTCAACAAAATAAACATCTTGGTAAAAAAAATCCGCCTGTGTAATTTCTGTGTGATTCAAGTGAATCAAATCAAACATTTATTGAATATTTATTGAACATTTGTTATATTGTTATTGAAAAAAATGATATCATGATAATTATTGTTATTGTTTTATTGTCCAGCCCTACGTAACTGTAGATTTATTCTGAAACAGTGGCAGTTCTAGCGAACGGTCCACATTTGTCCCCAGTTCATCACTTCTAAATATTCTCTAAAATCACTTAACAATCCAGCAGCTAACGCTGCCCGTTGCTAAATTAGCCACAAAGCTAATGCTGTGTTTATCATGGAGGAGCGCTAACGTTAATGAGCCGTTAAACTATAGTTTCTGACGTTTTGTAAATATATCTGCAGCCGCCTGTCTGCAGTTAATCTGCATGTCTGAAATGATTAAACCAGAGCGGACGTGTAAATAAACGTGAGCTGAACAAGAATCTAACGCGGCTTCCTGTAGCTCAGGCTCTTTGTGTGACGTAGATGTGAAACGCTGCAGTCAGAGCCGTAACAGCTCTAGTTGTAGTTATAAAGTTAGTTAAATGAAATCTCAAAGCTGCAGGTTCTTTTTGTAGAGAGTCATGTTGTATTAGATGGATTCAACAGCAGCTCACTGTATCACAGAGGGCATGATTTATACCGATGGAGGTTAAATGGTTTCTCGTTGCTTTGGTTAGAATTAAAGCGTGCTGCTAAAGGGATGAACTAGATATGAATGTGCTACATTGGAAGTATGGCAGATTATGAGTAAAGTGAAATACACATGCTTATTCTCTCTCTGTTTACAGATGGCGGAAAAAGTTGCACCTTCCAGCATTTTATTGATGTGCAATTGTTTCCATGTTCACTTTTTGAGACTTTAATCTGTTTTATTAACATAATCCATTTAGGAAAAGGTTTTATAGCCCACATACGTACCAGCTTTCAGTATCGTCCTGTTCTAAGTCCAGTTTATACAGTAAAGGGGTCTGCTATCCAAGTCATTCTCTAAATCTAAATATCGGCTCATAAATCGGCTCTTTTTCACATATCTGTCGGGCTCTAATGTGAACCTCATGATGGCACATGGAGTCAGGCTATCACCCAAGTCTTCAAAGATTCTTCGGGGACCGTGACTGTCTGTACAAAATGCATCCAGACCATCTGATTTGTTGAGAAATTTCGGTCTGGACTGACCGAACGGCTGACCGATGATGTGCAACCAGGCAAACTTGGCTGGCCCTGATTTGACCCCATGTCCATTTTTCAGTTTTTCCTCCTTCTGTCCTATCCTCTTATCTCCACTTGTCTCGTCTCCTCTCTCCTCTCATATCAGCTCCGCTTCACTCATCCCCTCTCGTCCCCTCTCTTGTCTCTTCTCATATAATCTCCACTCCTCTCATATTCTCTCCTTTCCTCTTTTGTTTCCTCTTGTCTCCACTTTGTCTCCTCTCCTCTGATATAATCTCCTCCCCACTTGTCTCGCCTCCTTTCCTCTTTTGTTTCTTCTTGTCTCCACTTCGTCTCCTCTCCTCTCATATATCTCCTCTCCTCTAATTTCCTCTCCTCTCGTCTCCTCCCCTTGTGCATTAATAGTAAATGACATGCATGCAGGATGTTTATGGAAATTAGATGCAGAACGGAGAGCCGATTAGTGTCTATATTTATAAAACTCCCTTCTCTCGCTCTCTCTCTCTTCCTCTCCATCTATGTCTCTCACTCATACACCTCCCTGTGTCCGTGTGGGAGTCTTGTTCTGCTGTATCTCTAATTGAAGGTTATACATTATTATTAACACACACTTAACTTGTTTTGCTCAGTGTTTGCATGTGGAGAGCTGAGGCAGCTGTAAACACTTCCACTGTGTAGTTGCTAATGAGCAGTTACCTATCAGAGGTTCACAGAGTCGCTGTCACATAGCTGCAATTATTAAGTGTACTCGGTGTCCATTATGCTCCCTCCTCTACCTCTGCTGTCACCAGGAGGACACAGAGATGTGTCTCCCCTCTTCTGGTTTCAGTCTTTACACCAGATTTGTTTCAAAGCCGACTCAGTATCAGCTCTAATCATTTGGCGCGCCATGATCACCGCAGCAGAAAATATTTTAGTCAATAGCCAATGTAAAAGATTACTTTTGGAATTAGTTTCCATGACTTTACATTCATCCTTATCACATTATTATTATTATTAAATTGCCGCTCTTACGCCGCCGCTGCTTGGTAATTGATAGATCATCATGCTGCAGGTGTTCTCTCTCTGTTAAAGAGAGTGGTGATGGAACAGTGGATAAGACTATGCCTTCGGAGTAAGAGACCCGGGTTCAATCCCCCACTGTGACCCATCCACCATTGTGTCCCTGAGCAAGACACTTAACCCCTCGTTGCTCCAGGCGTGCGACCTCTGACATATATAGCAATTGTAAGTCGCTTTGGTTAAAAGCATTTTGGATCAGGTCTGATTAAAGCGCAGGTCTATGCAACGTCATGGTTTGGGTGTGTTTTGTGGATCAGGTCCAGACCTTTAGTCAGTGCTCTGTGCAGGCCAGCCAAGGTGTTCCACACCAAACTGGGAAAACTATTTCTTTATGGAGCAGCTGGAGCTGTTTTTAAATCCAACATAAGTCTTGACTAATAGCCTTTGCACATCAAACTTTGCGTGTACATGCATTATTTTTGTATTGATCGATCGATAGAAGAATCAACTGATTAATCAGCAAAGAAAATAATTGTTAATTGCAATGCTAAATTAGGGCTGGGCACTAAAACAATAATCATAATTATCACAATATAAGTTTCCTCAATATCAATATAATACATTTTCTTCAATAAATATTTGCTTTAATTCATTTGAATCACAAATTAGCACTTTTTCAATTAAAATATTAATTTTGTTGAGGAAAAGGGACTGAAAAACGATTTACTAATCAGATTTGTTTTTTGGTTCACAATGGTTTTGAATGTTCTCCCTCAGATTTGTGAAGCGATCCACTGTTTGTCGCATTCTGCCCATAAAGAAAAGTTTAACCACATAATTATCCATCTGGTTTCTTCAATTTGGTTTTGATCCAAACGTCACTATGAAGCTCTGTAAAGCCGAGAGGAGCTGCAGAGTCAGGCTCCTCTGTTGGTTCCTCATGATCAGAGAGACACAGTTGTGGTCACTTTTTTCACATTATTATTTAATATATTATCATAAAAATCTTGATTTTGGCTGATTTACTAAATTTTGATCACACACCTCTGTTAAAATCTTGACAAAAGACAGCATGCACTGCATTCTGATGGCCACCATGTTTTGGCAGATGATAACCTAAATGTGGACATTGAAGTTTAATATTAACAGGTAAGAGTCTGATCAGCTGGAGCTTTTCTGAGTTTCTCTACTATTTCTATTGAGTGCAATAAAAGTGTTCATTAACAGTCAAACACGATGTGGTTCTTGTTGTTTAGTTTGAGCGTAAATGTGCACTGTACTCGGAGCTCAGTTGCAGTGTGTTGGATAATTGGCTTCTGCGAGTCAGAGAAAAGGAAGGCCACACACACAAAGTCTTTTTCTGCTCAGACTTTGAGACACACAGAGGTAATAACCCTGGAGGAGGTGTCGCTGTGTGTGTTGTCTGTATGTGTGAGTGTCTCAAAGGATCTTTGAAGTTCCTTTTTCGCGTTGTCTCCCTGTTCATCTCTCCACTCTTTGAAGTCAATCTGAATTTTGCTGACCTGTCTTTTGATTATGGTGTGCGTTATAATGTAAAATGCTGATGTGATTACTCTGCTTGTTGAGTCATAGGATTTTAAAACACTGCCTGTTATGTTTTAGAAAGGAATCGCAACACATTTTACGATGCATTAATCGATGAGGATTTTTTGTAGCCCGCTGCAGAAGAACTAGGAGAAACCGGTGTATGGTTCTAACACTTTCTGCTACAGCAGCCATAACTCACTGAATTTTGTAACTAGAGTTCTCCAACTTTTATACAAAATACCCACATTTGTTCACTACAAATGGCATAAATTCAATCATCTACAATATCATAGACCTCATGAGTTGATGTCAAATGCTGAAGGATATTAAGCTTATTCAAAACAGACAAGCAGTTAATCAGAGTGTAGTCTGACCAACACACCATTAGATAGATTAAACACACACTGTTCTTTCTTGCAGGCCTGTGTTGTGGTGAAATAAGGTGATGTACGAATTATTATTATTATTATTATGAGCAATGGTGGAGAAGAAATATCAAATTATAATATGAGAAAGATAATTTGAGTCAAGTCATGACATTAACTAATGATATAATATCATCATGTCGCCCTAACTACAAACCATGAGAAAAACTAAGTTCACCACAGTATGTTATACAGCTCAAAACACACAGTTCATCCAGCAATTAATCCGTCCTCATCTCAGTTCAAATGCCGTTTCACAGATATTTCCTGACCTGACTGGTGGCAGTGTGATACGATATGTCTAATATGTTATAATATGTTATCCACCAGGAAAACATGATCATTCCATTGGAGCTGTGTTTGTGTCCATCCGATGAATCTAAGTGCAGTATTTACACCTTTCATCTGCACAGACTCCTCATCTGACTCATTAGCTGTCCACCTTCTTCACCAGCTAATCACAAACCTTTAGAGGCCTTTTAGTCATAGTTTTTGGCCCCCAAAACACCCTGACTCTGGAGGTGGTTCTTTCACATAGACCAGGAACTCTATGGGCAGAGTGTGCAGTGTTAGAGAAACAAAACTGCAGTAGGTATTTGGTTCAATAGCTGATTTTTAATGAAGTGATTACGAAACACCTGGAGAAAAGAGCTTTGTTAATTTCAGTGTCCTGTTTTTCTTCTGCATGTCTCATTTGGGTCCATTCATTACAATGAAAAACAGTTTTTAAAACCCATGTTAGGATTGTTTAATCTTCATGGTTGGTCTCAGAACAGAAAATGCACTTTGCACTTCACAATACTGATGAACACTGAAAAACACTTTTTTTATGGCAGAGATTTTAAACAGCTCACCATCGATTTGAAACGATCCTTATTAACGGAAAAATATAGTTTACAGTGCTGGGACCGTGTTACAGAAACGTCCTGTCTTAAGTCTTAAATTAAAATAGGAAGAGTCTAAGATAGGATTTTTCTCAATTTGGTAACTAACTAACTTTAAGAATTCTGTCTTATCTCAGGTTAGGAAATCCTAAATATGCAATTCAACATCGGTTTATCAATTTTTCATGTCTGTTACCTTGCAACTGATGCCACTTCTACTTTTCTCATCCCACTGAACTAAAAAACTAAGTAAACGTTTTTTTTTATTTTATTAACATACAGAATTATACATTGTAAAATTATGCAGAAAGCAGCAGAGGTGTTGGTAACCTCTGTCAAAAAATCTGTGTTAACTCTGGAGATCAAAAAAATAGGCTGGGCTAACATAACAGACGCTTCCTGCACCGTACATGGCGTGCTATCAAAAAGAGAATTAAGTAGCCTTCACTCAAATTATCATATGTGGAGCTTTAACGTGTTTGAACAGATTTTGAAAATGAATCATCTGTGTGCTGAGTCAAAGTTATCTGGAAGTTAGTAGTTTTCTTTTGGTCAAGACTGAAATATCTCAGCAGTTATTAGATAGATTGCCATGGATGTTTTTACAAACACCGGTGGTGTCCAGAGGATGAATCCTACTGAGTTTGGTGATATTTCCTCTGGTGCCACCATGAGGTTAACATTTTGGTTGATGTCCGTTGTACTGTGACCGTTTAGCTCAAAGCACTACTGTACCAAGTACAGTGTAGAGTCGTGGTCTTGTTTTTACCCAGATCAGGTCTTCCAGGTTTGATTATGAGGCCAAGTTGGTGTATCATGTTTCTGCTGACGGTCTGACTGTGCAAGGTCAAGTTTCTTCTGCTTAAATAATGGATTACAGCTCAGGAGAGGAGGCAGCTTGGAAAGATGAAAGACTCAAGTTTGCCCTGAAAAGCTTCTCAGATAAATCTCATCTCAGAAAATCCATCATCATCACCAATATATATATTGTATCTTATTCAAATCTGGTTATTTAAGCAAAAAATAAATCACCACACGTCCGCGGTGTCTCCGTGTGAACCAGCTTTTTGAAGTTAAACCCAGGCCAAGTCCAGCCTGAGGCAGACAGCACACATCACAAGAGTTTGATTCCACTGCTTGACATTCAGTTTGGGAAGCCACTGCCTCTTCAAATCCACCCCTGAGTATTTCTCATGAAAAATGTCTGTGTTGGGTTTGTGCTCGCCAGCTATGAGCAACAAGACAGACAGCGTGAAGGGAAGTTGCTTTGAAAAGTCATCAGTCAGCAGCAAGATGAAACAGAAAACACAACTACCAACAACTCCAAACACGTCTGATTTACATGTTGTTTATTGGACAGAAGTTTGAAACGGAGACATTGTGGTTTTAGCAGCGGTTAGCAATTAGCATTGTCCTCAGGTTTGAGCTCTGTCCTCAGTCTGCCAACTAAACCCCGCTGACTACTGGTTGCACTGGGGAATAGCTTAACAATATACAACGTATATGGGTATATGGGTGGGGTGGGGTGGGGTGGGGATGGCGCAATGGATAAGATCCCTGCCTTTGGTGTGAGAGACCTGGGTTCAATCCCCCACTGTGACCCATCCACCAATATGTCCCCGTGCAAGACATTTAACCCCTCGTTGCTCCAGAGGCGTGCAACCTCTGACATGTATAGCAATTGTAAGTAGCTTTAGATAAAAGCGTCAGATAAATTAATAAATGTAAATCAGACAACGCTGGTGTTGAGGTCAGTTTCTTCTCTTTTGACGGAGCGAGGCTAACAGTTTCCCCGCTTTCGGTCTTTGTGCTTCCATTTTATGTCACTTTATGGAAATATTGTACTTGTTTTCTGATAATTGTAGCTACTTTGCCGATTGAGCTAATAAAATACGGCACATTGCAAAACATTCAACTTTCCAACCATATCGGCTTTAGCTTGACCAACTAAATTCTACTTCTGCATGCATACATCCAATAATAGTTTAATAAGGTATTTATAACAAAAAAAACCCACACGGAGGTTATTTGTCTAAATAAGAACTAGTTTTCATATTTAAATATGTTTTGCTTACACCACTTTACTTAAGTAGGATTTTGAATGCAGGATTTTGCTTCTCTCAATTCTAATTTCTCCTCTGGTTATCAGAAAATGATTTCCCATTTATGAAAATAATCCACATCATTAATCAACAATAATTTCTCAAATCTCACATGTGATTTTTCATCTTTCATTTTTTTATTTATTAATAAAGAAATTCTCTTTTTCTATGTACCAAGGTAATATACAAATAATGTAGTTATAATAAGACAGAAAGCCTTGACTGTCCTTCTTTTAAACAAGTATACGTTATAATTTAGGTATGTTTGGATTTGGGGTGTTTGTATATTAATATGATTTGATCTTGTTAGGTCACAAAACTTTCTTGTTAATTAAACGTGGCTCCACTAACAAACATTTTTAGTTGCAGCATAACAGACCTATCTGATTAAAACCATAAGATAAATGAATTGATAAAATAAATAGTATCTCCATTAATTATATCTTCTCGTCCTTGAGAATGCATTCAAATAAAAAGTAGTTAAAACCTGCGTCGACTGACATGTTACTTCTCTCTCAGGTCTGTCGGTGCTGCAGAGGATCTTGGACACGGCGGCGGAGCGGACTTGGCAGGTCACCTCCGTTAACTTGGACACTCTGACAGAAACCGCCTTCATCAAGCTGCTGACCGACCTGGACTATAAGAAGGACTTTCAGATCATCATCGACTGTGAGCTGGAACGACTCAACTCCATCCTCAACCTGGTAAAACACGCGCTGATCCCTATGTTGATAAATCACTAATCACATTAGTCTGATGTACGTAAATGTCATGATTATCACAGTGGACACAGGCCACTCAATTTCATACAGCACTATTAACTTTGTAGTACAAGAAATATAATGTGCTTTCATTTCAGTTTGTCACAATTCACCCATATTCTCAAAACACAAGTCCCCGGTCTTTAAACTACATCCACAAAGCCCCTGACTCTTCTGGCACAAACACTCGCCTCCAAACCATGTGATCTGTGCTCAAAATCAAACAATGCTTTCAAAACACAAACACAGCCAGTCAATATATAAGATACTACAGAGATTTCTTCAGACACTACAGCAAAGAGTTGAGAACACAGCGTCCCGGGCATGTTGTTACAGAAAAAATCAATTCCACTTGAAAAGGTATCGTAATCACAACTGTAAATAGTACCAGAAATACAGTATTGAATATCTGTATATTCAAATACAGTACGCCCAAAGAACAAAGGAAACTATAAATGAAAAGCACATTACACTTAAAAATGTTGTGCAACTGCAAAATCAAAGTCAGTACAGTAAGAGACTTCATCCACATCACATGCAACCTTGTCCCTTAACCAAGCAAAGGAGGAAACCCTCAGGAGTGCAGGACTCAACCATTACTGTAACAACCCTCCATCCCTGTTCCACCTCAGGCCAAAATCCATTAAGGGATTTTCCGTAGCAAATGAATTTCAGTCATAGACCTTCCACCATCAGGCAGAGAAAACTTCTTCTGTTGGATTGAAGTAAGGGCTTTAGGTTGAAGGTAAACATTTAGGAATCACTGGTTGCTGGTTGATGCTGCACCATTAACCGCGCTTTAAAACGTCACGGTTAATTAATCGTAAAGGCTGAGTGTTTCTGTTGCACTAAACGAAACTGTGGCAACTTGCACAAAACGAAAACAAGGTTACAGGAACGTCATGCTTATCAGAGGCTGCTGCACAGCGGCTAAACTACGGCAGGGGGATCAAACTGTGAAGCTTTATTTCCACCTAAGAAACGTCTGAAGTCGGCAGTGTGGGAGCATTTCGGGTGCACCAAGTCTGACTGAAGATGATGGATTACCTGTTCAAAAACTTGTCTTTAAAAGATTCCTGCTAAAGGAGCGAATAACTAGGCTACATTCAGCGTGATGCAGCACCTGCGGGATCACTGCCCAGCTTTGCACGCCCATGTAAAGGAAGATCAAATACATTATAATAAATAACAATAACAATCGATGCCGTAGCGGTGAGACTCGATTTTTCAGTGTAACATAAACAAACAAAGCAGCTGTAACCTTTCAGACCCACCCCAACCACAGCCCCGCTGCAAGGCCCATTATTTTCAATGGCTTGCGACACGCCAGGATGGTTTGTTGCTGCGTCAAGCAACGTGCACCGCACGGCCAGAAGTTGAACTTTTGTGCTAAGCAAAAAGTTAATATTCCTCTTATTAATTATACTTACATATTATGGAAATATGATTAATGTAATTAAATATTAAAAACCAACACAAGTCATTAGTCTACTAGTGTTGTGAAATGAATTCATGCATAATAATAGTGAAACCATGATTATTTCTCGGACAATAACCGTACCAACAAAATCTGTAATCGTTGCATCCCTACCCCCAAGGTTGAATGACAGTTAGAGGGACGCTCCCTGACTTATAGCTCAGTCAAAGTGTGACATTGCCCCCACGCTGGCCAGGGACATTTTGGTTTGATTACATCATTAGAAACACGTGTGCAGAATTATGAGTTGCTGTGTGTAAAAGATGACAGCTGTGTTGTAGCTGTGTTTAACTTTTGACGCATGTTTTTACCATTTTGCAACACGAGTGCATCACAGTGCAAAATGTGTTTTAGTGAGTGACAATGTGTTTAGAGTTTAACCAAAAGAGTGACTGATTCGACAAATGGGTTTAGGCCACTGAGCATTTGGCTCAGGGAACGGGGGTGTACACTACTGACTCCTGCAGGTACTACTAGTCAGTATACATTTACATGTCTAGGTAGATTATGTTGGTCTGTAAACAGGTGTTACATCCTCACGTGGCTCAAGCACAGAGGTGGAGAGAGGAGTAACAAATATAAATGAAAACCGGGTCTAAAGAAACAGAACACAGATTATGTGCAAACAAATAGATATTTATTAACAAACATACCTTACAGAGGAACAGAAGAGACACAAACAGCGAGCTAGACTACTTAACACAAGATGGTGATATAGCTTTTACCCAAAACACAGACACTAACAACTTAAATTAACACATTTAACACCCTCCCTCTTCCAAGGGAGTTTGCGAGCCCACAGCTCCCACACTCCTGCTGCACCCAAGCACACAGCTCCACACGCAGCTCCACTCCTGCTGCACCCAAGCACACAGCTCCACACGCAGCTCCACTCCTGCTG
>JAPMOB010216747.1:0-14083 GCA_029875015.1 Lepomis gibbosus | reverse complement strand
ATATTATGGAAAAAAGAAATACTGACCACTTCTCAACAGAACAAAGTAATAATTCAGTTTCACTAAGAAACACTGCTGCTCATTATCTGTTAGTACATGACAAGAGACACTAATAATCCCTGTAGCCAAAAATTACAAAAGAGCTTTGTCCTGTCCCCCATTCAGTGGTAATAGAGCAGCAGGAGATTACAGATGTGCGTTACAGATTACAGTCCTGGCTGTCTTATCTATTGGTTTGGGTAACTGTTCTTTATCTACAAAGATACTGGAGAAAATATCATATGGCAAAAGTGAGATATTACCCTTACAGATATTACTGCACACGACAACATTGCAAGTAACACAAGCACCTGTCAAATCACAGAGTCAGTTTGTTGTTGGACACATTTCGGCTTTTTCCCCATATTCCTTAGATTCTAAGGAATGCAAGATTGAGAATTTACATGTTCTAAGGCTTAGAACATGTAAATTCTCAATCTTGCAGGTACAGACTGCTAGTTAGGCATTTTTCAGTGGTTTTAAATTGGATCATTTTGATCTACTGTTGTTATTCACACATTTGTAAGTCTGTCTATCCCAAAGTCACAGGAAGACACTGGAACCATTGGAGAAAGCTCTCCTAAAAGACAAGATCATGGCTCAGGAGGCTGAGAAAGCTAGTCAGTTGGCAAAAGCCTTTAAAACTAGCTGGAGAAGGTGTGTCAGTAAAGAATTCCTTGATGAGAAAGCTGAGGCTCAGAGAGTGCTCAAGATAGCGGACCAGCTGGGGGGACACCCTCCTGAATGAGAGAAATGAGGATCAGAAACAGATGGACAAACTTGACTTTAGCTCAGAAGCACTGTGAGGAGCAGCAGAAGATCGATCATCAGCAGAAACAGGAGGAGAAGATCTCCCCCCTCAGGGCCAAAGAGGAGGTCAAACAAACCCTGCAGGAGAAAGAACTGGATTGGGCAAAGAAGCAGGGCTGCATGACCTCTGACCAACTTTTCTTCTTGGACAAAAAGAAAATTTGGATAGCCAGCTCTTTCCATGCCTTGCCTCAGCAGTAGAAGACAGTAGTACTATTTCACCCCCAACATTCTGTGGCAGGAGGATTTGTCTTCGAACTTTCCTCCAGAGGTTTTGTCTCATTTACATTATCTGTTGAGGTTTTTGAACTTTTTCCTTGACTTTTTAGAAAACTTGGGCTGGGTTGAGAACATTGCTCAATGGTTGTATGTGAAACTGGATAAACAAAAAATCTTTATTTAATATGATATTCAACAAGCTTCCTTTTCTTGCAATTCATTACATTTTAAAAAAATCGAAAAATTACTGAAGAGGTATCTCTGCAGTCTAAGATTAGACCCATTATAAAACGACAGTGTTGGTGAGGTACTAAAAAATGTTGTTTGGACATGAGGTACAAACAAAAAATAGGTGGTGTTGCATTACTCACATTTTCGTTCACTGTAAAACTTTATGTATCAAGAAACTTTTGTCCCTGAGGTCAACGCAAGTTCTCTGAATACAGGCAATTTCAGCCAATTCATTTGGCTGCCAATCTAACTTTAGCCAAAATTATTTTTCTACTACCTTTTCTGAACTGTTCTAACCTTCATCATATGCTAAAGCAATCTTTGAATTGTCTTTATTCAAAACTATTAACTGGCAATATTGATATAATAATAATATGGATTCTCCAAACCAAAGTTGGTTGTGATGTGCAAATGACTTGTCGGTCCCGCAGATCTTTCCAGATCACATCAATATCGCAAAATGGATACATAACACCTGTGTGCAAATTCTAAACAATTCTTTTAGTGCTCCCATCAGGCCAAAGTTAATTCAGTTTTTGAAAATGTTGTTGTAGTCTCCGGGTGAGCCAATTATTCAAATGGATGGATTTGAATTACAACAGGAAAATGACTCAGAGAAATAAAGTCAGTTAAAAAAATGTTCTTATCCCTCACTGTTCAAACAAGAAGTGCTATTTTATTATTATACACAGTCACAGTCAGAAATAAAAATCTGCACTAAAACCTGTAAACACAGTTATTAGATAAAAGGCCAGATGAAGTGGAATGATGCTAACAAAAGGAAACAGATTGCCTACACCTACATATGACTCTTATTTTGATGTCATATCTCAACTAAATCACAGTACCATCTTAAAATCTTGGCTCATGATTATAACCCATAAACAAACAATCACCCTACAGAGCAGCTGAACTCTGTAACCTGTACATGCACTCACTTTTAGACAATCGGGCATCTAAATTTAGAGTGCGTGTTCAGGTCTGTTGCATTGTGTATGACTGATGGTGACAGCTGCAGCACAGAGGTGTCAGGACAGTCTACAATAGCCTGGAGAAACACAAGTAGTATAAAGCTTTTCTCCTCCTGATCTCCGCTCACCTAAAGGCTTCTATACAGGCCAGTGGCAAGGTGACTTTCAAATAAAGTCATTAATGTCCTTCTTTGACTAAGTGCATTAATGGGGCTATAGAAGGGCTTGAACATTTGCAGAGAGGTTGATTGATGAAAGTTAAAATTTCCTGCTAACCTTATACATTTGTTGGCCCTCAAGCAAGGTGACAGAAAAATAAATGCTGTCAAAGCTACCTTTACAGAAGGTACATAAAACAGAAATCTGATCCAGTCATTCTAATAATTCCTATTAACCAAGAAACCATTTTTTTCCTTACTTAATTCCTATATTTCTGCTCATTACTTTTCAGTCAGAGTACATGCATTGGTATACATCACTTCAAAGTCAATAATCAGTTTTGCAGTTTTAAATATATTGCATCACCATCACAAGCATAAAACTAAGACTTATTGCTGTATTTTCACTTTGAAATGAGTTGTGATGACATACTCAAATCTTTGCAAAAACTCTTGCCATAACAAGCAGCAGTCCCAATGCTCCCTACTTTCATTTGGTCCAATTTAAGAGACTCATGGTGCCACGAGCTGCGAAATCCAAGCAGTACTTCCTGCAGACTTGCGCAACAGGAAGGGTAAATAATGAAGCCGTTGAAGCATCAACGGCTGTTTTCACAATTAATCTGAAGCAACTAGCACCCTGATAAAATAAAATACAAGCTGCCTGCAACCAAAGAATGACTCATTAGAATGGAAGGCTTGCAAAATCTGCTGGAATAATTTTAACTGTCTGTGCATGCTGGTTGTATCTGGTGTGACCCAAAGTTCAACAAACCTGAGATGTGGGTGGCCTTGAGCCGTGACACAGTGGTGAAATTTAAAGAACCAGTCATAGTGGTTATGGGTGTCTGATAAACCAGCTGAATTCCTAGCACTGTGCAGCTCAACGAGGGGACTCAGCGTGACACCGCAGCCAGAGAAAGCTCTTGATATCTATGCCTGTGTTCGTGATGTGCTGTTTGGACTCGGGGCCTCAGAACACCAGGGGCTTATCAATAAGTTACCTTCACACAGCAGTCATCCTATATGTAAAATAATTTATGTGTATCTTTCATTAGCGAGACAGGTGTTTGAGACTTGTCTAGGGCTCTGTGAAGCCTAGCAATCCCAAGCTGTGTCTGAGATGGAACTGACATGCTCATCTCAGTGCAAGGCTAGAGCCCTGCTCACCTGCTTCAAATACAAAGCAGGTGGTCCCTTACCTGCTACATTAGAACATTAGAGACAAGATCTGACATGGTAATGAAAATGGATAACACTGCATGACCCCTAAGCAGGCCTAGTTTTAGGGGACAATCCAACAGTGAGCAGATACCATGGCGATGTGAGCTGTAGATCATTATCACTGTCTGCTTGTCAGTAAATAAAACCCCACTACACTCACTTTAAAAAAAAAAGAAATCCAGCAGGCCAATTTGACATGAGGTCGGGAATTGAGCTAAAGAATTACATAGTTATTTTGTGAGCCAGATGCCCTTCCATCTAGAAATGAGCCTACAGGATCCTTATGGATCTAAATAAACAATTACAGAAATCAGCATTGCGTTATTATAACTTGAACATTTTGCTGCCACTAAAGCAATACAATTTTTTTAAGTGCACCCCTTAAAATTTAGTACAGTCTGTTTATCAGGTTAAAATCAGAAGTCACAGCAATTGAAATGACACAAGAAGCAAAAATACATTAACATAAGGTGAAGTTAAAAAAATAAAACAAGAGACTGCACTGTCTACTGATTTACAGAGAATTTCTGTTTACTTTTGGAGATTAGTCTAGAACTAAGGTCAATGCATTTACCACTGAAGGACACATTCTGGTTCTTTTCAGGTCTCTGTAAAGTACTGCACGTATTTGAGCACATTTGTATTTAAAACACAGATTTTTTTTCAGTGTTCACAATGTGCAAATATTCCCTCTATAATTTCCTGTAAATATTCACTGTATGAGTTTGGCATCCTTTGGGTGATAAAAGTAAACAGAAGTGACAGAGATTAAACAGGCCTAAGGGTCGGTGAATTGACTACTTAGCAAAACGGATGTTTACGAACTTCGAGTTCAGTTAATTAAACTTGATTCTATTAAAAAGGTTTGGTATGTTTGGACTCTCCTTGGTGCATACTCTGTATATTTAAATGTAATCATGGCATGTAAATATGTTTGGTTTGCTGACATCTCTGTCTATATAATGCAGTCAAAATCATGTTACAAGAAAACAATTTGCCAAAACATTTGAAGAACAAATCCTTACATATATAACTCTCTATATAGAATCCGGTACTTTGCAGTCCAAGAAAAGAGCACCAAGGTTATATATTTATATCTCAAAGACAGCTGTTAAGACATCTTAGCCAACAAGGTTATATTAATTATCACTATTATTATTGTTATTATTACTACTATTCATTTATCAGAATGTGCTGCTTTGGTTTGTGCACTGGCATAAAAATATGACTCAATGATGAAGATGCATTATGCAAATGTATTCTAGTCTGGTGATGCAATCTTGGAATCTACTTCTGTGCTTAGTTTGACATCATCATACTTTGCAACTGCAGGAAAAAAAGTGATTGGAACTTGTGCTGGACATAATCCCAAATTAATAAATGCACTAGCCCAAAGAAACTGTACAATCACCAGCATCACACACACACACACACACACACACAACCAGCTACTTAAGACTTTCGCCCTAGTAATTCATTTGTATGGAAGCCAAATCTAAGCTGAAGGGAGAAACCATGCTGCATGAGTGCAGCATAAAGTCAATTAATGTCTGAGAGGATATTTGTATTGCAGAGCCTGTCACAGTGCAAAAACCAAACCAATCAGCTACTGTACAGCATGTGCTCCGAGTTGGAAGCGTCCAACTCTGGATTTTAATCCACTTTTAAAACACATTTTAGGATAACTGATCCCTCGATAACAACCAGACACAATTACAAGGAAAACTCATTACAAACGAACTTATAATGAGGACTAAGGCCTGCAGAAGGCAATGGCTGCTGTGATGCTGGACCACAGTGACGCATCGGCTCCAGCAGCCTGAAAAACAACAGGCGAAAATCAGACTGCGTTTCAGCCCGAAGCACCACCTCACGACGCAACGAGGACGTCAGCTGACTGAGAAACGCATGCCTTGTCTTGAACTGTCAAACAGAGGAAGTTTAGACAACTTCAACTTGCTCTTCAGCAACCTGTCACAGAAAATGAAAAGGCTTTCTGGCAGCGGTTCATTAATTTTGCATAAGTTCAATATCGTCTAAACGCATGTTATTCCGCAGGCTGGAAAAAGGGACGAGCAAGCTAACGTTAGCCTACCTACTGAGCATGACAGGGAAACGCAGCTCTATACGACCTCTGCTCATTCAAAATGTCAAAGCGGAATACAGAAGGTGACTTCATGGTAGCTGTGAATTTGTATTTCAAGGCACGAACGCCAGCGTAAACCTGGGTTCTGGTCGCTTCACCCGGGACTGATTTTGGTGACAAGCTACGCACAAAACCGCCGTTTAAGCCATGTTTACCTCCTCCTGAAGTCCTTCTCGTACCCTTTAAGATAGGGATCCATTTGTAGAAGACAGCTGAACTCAGGAATTGTTACACTATCCTCTGAGTCGGCCATGGTTTCTTCAGACGAAACCAATCGAGCACCGACTGCTGGCGTTCACTCGCACTGACCGTGTCATGAACAGACTTGTACTGTGTGCGAGCTTTCACTCTCCGGATAAAACAACGAGTCAGGCGGCTCTCTGCCAAGCCCGTCCCTTCACAACATGCTGTTTCCAGCAGGTCAGAGTTAAGAGAGACGAGCCGTGCGGTGCCATGATAAAGTGTAACTTTAAGATGACAGCAGAGGAAACAGAAGCGCGTCAGAGGACGATGACTCTGGTATAGTCTTTGAGAAAGAAATTGAACTTTATTTTAGAACAATTCGTTTCTCTTCCAACAACAGGCTCTGAAGGTACTTGTCTGTACTCCTTGAAGTTCTGTGATATTCTTTTTTTTTCCTTATAGATTTTTTCTGTTCTGTCCCCCCTAGCTAAATGTACCTTTGTATCTCTTATGTGTTTTATGCAATCTTGTATGTTGCCTTGTTAATTTTCTACTAATAAAGAGAGAGAAAAAAAGGATGACAACTCTGAAAGTTACCTTTATTTTAAAAAACACTGGCATGTATGACATATGATGTAACTACTGGCCACTTTGCCATTAATTTAGGTACAGGCATTCATAGTCCTTAGAGGATGGTGTCTAATAATATTGGTGACCTCATGATGTTTTGTTTGGAAGCAGGAGCAAGCCAATGTCAGGTCAAAATTCCTCTTCAGCAATTTATTATCTTGCAAATTATTGGCTAATTAAGTGAAATTTGGTGTAAACATTACAAACCCTATTGATCCCCAGAACCATTTCTAGTGCCATGATAAGGCTACAGTTACCTTTTTTTAATTAAAAACTTATATTAAATTGATTTATTTTTTGTGAAATTGGCTGATCACATTCATTCTCCACAGAGGATGAACACTTCTTATTTTGGACACTAATGTCTTTCACCTTCCAGCCAAAATTTCAACTTCACACACTAGACAGTCCATAGAGCAGATTACAATTCAAGCAGCTGCACCTTAACGCTCATTCATGCAAGGGGATGAACCCTTTTGATTTGATGACCCTTTGGCTGTTCCTCTTGTGCATCACTTAGGAGATTTTATGCCCATCTACTGTTACTAAAAACTGTTGTATTGTCCAACTTTTTCATAATGTGAGGTGTAATGAACAGTGCAGCCTCTCGGGGCCACTACTGTGGCTTTAGGCCTTTAGTCTTGTATTTTTTTGAGTTGCTGTCATTATTTTTGTGAAAGTCATTTATCAGTGACATTTACCCAGTGTAAGTTGAAAATGAAACATGTGGCTTTGTACAAATCAAGCCTTACAAGTAAACCTTTTACACTTTTATACTTGAACATAAGTTAATGAATTTGTGTATACAAACACTTGTTGTATGCTTTGTGTACAATGGTGAAACTGAATCTTAACTAGAGCAAACTGCATTGATTTAAATAGCTTTTTATTCAGTCCAAAAGTACTTTGGTACAGTACATGAACAGATACAGACGTCATGAAGCCAGATCTCATTGATTTGGGCAAAGTTTAATTTGGATAAAGTTTATTCAGTGTCAAGGCCTACTGTCACATAACTGGATGAAGCTGCCTCTAGCACAGAAACAAACTCCAAGGCACACAACAGCATCAGTGTTTGTGTGCGTGTGAAGGAGGGTGAGGGGATTGTCTGTTAAGACTGACAATCCATTTTAATTTTGCAAATGTGTATTATGCTCTACACATTCAGCATCCACCTTACATGTTCCCTTTTTTCTTTTAACCTGCATGTGTATTTGTAAAATGCACTGCTCACACTGTTTTTGATCTTATTGTCTGTGACCTCAATACATTTTACCACAAACTACTTCACAGAAGTGGCAGAACTAACTTAATGGACTTGAGAAGGATAACCTTGCTATAATTTAGATTAAATCCCTCTTGGAAAAGGCTGATAAATATGCATGGCGACTGAAGAAATAGTGCGGCTCTTGAAATTGTTGTCCTTGTCACAAAATAAAACTGTCCCAGCTAAAGGTCACAGAGGGAGTGTCATTCTAAAGAGCCATCTGTTGGTAATAGATGAAACAAGTGTGTTACTGTCCATCCCAGAAGGTTATGCCAATAAATGTTGTCTCAGTGATTCACAGCTAAATAACAAATATTTACAGGGGTATGTGGAAACAAATATTAGATTTCAGAATGTTAACTTGATGAGCTTAAGTGAGTGGAAGTAAATCACCTGTTTGGTAGATTAGTAATCTGTCCCTAAAAGTTAATGTCACCCTTAAGAGACTCTGAGTTAGTTGGTTAATATTTCCCACCAAGGATCTAAGACAAAGTAATTAAACTCCACACCACAATACAGCTTCCCATTTCATAAAATTGATCATGTTGCACAAAGTCAATATAGGGCTAAATAACAGTTCACTAATTATAAAGATCTTGTGACTGCATTGTCTAATCAATTATAATCTGACACCAGCTTTAGTAAAGTTACCTACACCAGTCTTCCTGTAACATACAACAAATTACACGTAGTAGACAAAATAATGAAAGCACTTAATGAATATCACAATATCTTCTACAAAGATGGGTTATATAATGTTGAATGTGACAATTGTCAGCTATGAAAGAGGTCAATTAATCTGATCTTTATGTGATTTTCTAACACATTAGCTAACAGAGCTACAAAGGGAAAACACTGCAAAATTATTTAACTTGTCAACAGTCTCAAAGAAATCCATCTATCCATCCATCGTCAACTGCTTATCCTGCATACAAGGATGCGGGGGAGCTGGAGCCTATCCGAGCTGACATTGGGCGAAAGGCGGGGTACACCCTGGACAGGTCGCCAGTCCATCGCAGGGCAGTCTCAAAGAAATGACGCAGAAAATATGACTCATACAATGTTACTGTATTACATTAGGCATTAGGAATTGACAAGCGATCTTACTTGGCATGTGACTTATATAACCCCTCTTTGTATCAGAATTTACAGTGTTGTTGCTTTGGGTTTATTGTCTTTTGTGTTTATTTTTGTGGTAATACTGCTCTGACCCCCCTCAGGTGTTTTTTCTGGATGTTTTTGTGATATTCTGTCTACCTCCTGAAGACGCTTTGTCAAAGATGGCTTGTGGGCGTTTAAGCATGTAACTCCTCCACCTCTGACAGACAGAATTACACTGAAAATGGCAGATTTAAAGTTCTTTGTATGAAAAAAATTTGAAAATGTAAAACAAATCATAACCTATGATAGCATTATGATTTCTCAGCAAACCTCAGCATCCATTGCTCTCATCCTATTCACCCAAATTTCACCCCAGCAAAATCTTTTTCCCTTTCCCCAAGACACCACGGTTACAACCCTGGGTGGCTCTAATTTATTCATTCCGCAGAATTCAAATGATGTTGATGATGATGAAGTTTTGAGCATTCCCTCCCTGTGGTGCTGAACTGTATGTCCCACTGCAGAATCTTCTTTTAGTTGGAAAGATGATAGATGCAAAACACAAGTGAATGCCAGTTCTGACTGCCAGTGTGACTTTAATAGAAGCTGACACAAACAAGCTTCTCGCTGAACTAAACTGATATGAGTATACAAGCATGCAACACTGATATCATGTGTAATGAAAAAATACAATTAGTCTCCAATACCTGTAATTATTCAGTGATGTATTATAATGCATCCAAGCTGAGAGAATTACTTCCCTGAGTGTTCAACCTCCATGAGACACCTCTAAAGCAAAAAATTATAGCTGCTGGAAGCTTGATGATTGAACAGGGAAGTCAGTGAATATTAAAACTGTAACAAAAGAAACAACAGTGTCATATGAATAGACAGAGTACAGAAGCTGCAGTCATTTATTAATCCCATCTTTTTGCAAATCAAAGCTGTGAGTTAGATTACTTTATCCTAATAGAGGTGGCTCCAACGTATGATTGCATGCAACGTATTAATGTAGAGCAGGGTAAAGCCGAAAAGGAGCGTGTCTTCTCCGCAGGAATCCTGGATAAACATAAAGGTTAAAAGGGAAAAATCTTTTAAAGCATTAAGATCATCATTTCACACATTTTCTGAGGAGCAGTGCAATAGAAGTTTGAGAAAATGTTGAACTTGTGGCATGAAAAAGTTGCTGCACCCCTTTGTTCCGTATTTTTGTTTGAAAAAGTCAGCAAGAGAAATGTTTGATTCATTTTGAAAAATGCTCTTCATGTATCATTCACAGACACTGGTGCTATTTACATATAAGTAAAGAAAAAAGGCTTTTCAAAATATCTTCACAAATGAGAAGTTGACAGTTTGATGTGGAAATGAAATGCTAAATCACGAGCAATGTTTCTGAGGGCCATGCCAGGAAACTATAATAGGCAAGTAAATGAGCATAGCAAATAAAGAGACAGATAATCTCCATATTAAAATTAGATAACAGTTTTATTGTAACACCCTGATATTTTTAAGATAAAATATCTTAAAAGATAGCAGAAAAAGTGGGAAGAACCAGCCATTGTTGTAGCAAAAAGACATTTAGTTTTTTAATGTCATGGAAAAATGGCAAGGCAAAGAGGACACATCAGTTCAATGTAAATATAGATAAATATTGGACACCTCAATCTTAAATTTTAATCATATTTGCAGCCAATTTGATTTCCTTACACAAGCATATGGGATTGAAACTCTGATTCTGTATGGACAGTACTTGATTAAACATTAAGATGATGTATTTTTTCTTGGGGAACTATACAATCGTTTTTATGGGACTGAGTGTGTGGACACTGCGTCACAACATTGTACAGAGAAAAGATATTTTCAGAGGTGCAGGTTTTCAAAATAACAGACATCTCCCAGTTCCAGCTGTCAGACAGGAGTAGAGTCAGCTCTTCGGTTTGTGAATTGGAAAAAAGGCCAATTTATTTACATCAATGCAAAATACATCAATCAAATGAACAAAAGTATAAGGCAGTGCCTTTGGAACTGCATCCATCCAACAACATAATTAGAATACATTTTCTGTGTCTCAAATTGCTGCTGATTTCAAAGTATGTGGACCTGAATATTACCTAATTCCTCATCAGACAATTAGGTTTAGACAGTTTTGTGGTTCGCAGTCTATGAAAACCTAAAAGTATGCACTTCACGATGCATTTTCTTTGGCACCAATCCCTCTAAAATGGAGCTATATGAAACTGCTCACACACTCCAATTGTTTCAGTTGACATGAAAAGGAAATAAACTGATAATTAAAACAAATTGAACTTGGTATAGGAATATGATTCAGGCACAATACAGACAACCTTCTTCTGTTGGAGATCAAATTAGATGTCAGGGATCAGTCTACTGAAATACAGCACTCATATAATTCATCCGACAGAAGGACACCACTTTTCCATGAATGCTACCAAGTGAGAAGGTTAACACTGAGCAATAAAGAGAGAGAGAATGGGAATGAAGCTAATGAGAGTTGATAAGATTCACTCCAGCCTTCAATTTCAAGGATGGAGGCGCTCAGGATCTCAGAAAGGACCAGAGACCGGCACGAGAAGAGAGATCTTTAAAGAGAGACATTAGAGAAGGCGGAAGTAGCAATATCAGCGTGTATGTGAGAGGCAGAACACAAAGCATGTGCTGACTGAGCCCAACAGGTACATGAATCTCTGGAGTTGAGATTTCCAGATATGTCTCTCTCATCAACCTCTTAACTAAAGCCTCATTGTGTATTCTCTCTGAATATTCACAGGAGTACTGTGGATATGGGCATTGAATGCAAAAGAGTTTAAAATATATGACACAAAGTGGTTTCCTATGGTTGATGTCATAGTTGCTGATGTAAGTGCAGGACATGAGGAGGTAAGCAGAGCACATATCGCCACACTCAGGGTTTTTGGCAAAACTAATTTATGAATTTCAGACTAGTCAGCCCCTTTAGAAGAAGTGAATTGTTAACACCTGACCTCACAATATAACAGGCCAAATGGTTTAAATCAAGCAGCTGGGGCTCAGGGGATGTCGCAAAAGAAAGAGGGTGAAGAGGCCAGTTTCAGCTGTGCCTCAGTGAAGGCAAGTAAAGGCTTCTTTAACAGAAACAAAGAGACAATTGTCAAATAAGGTTAGAGGAAACTAATTACACTGACCTTTCATTATTAAAAAAATACATATTCTAATGACTAATTCAGTATGTACTGTGGTCATTATTGGCTTGCATGGTACACCATGATAATACCATTCCCCTCTTGGCTCAGTCCCTTGACAATCTCAACCCTACCAATTCTAAAACCTGCAGTGATGCATTGTCTGATTATGGTGCAAATCAAAAAGGCTTGAGTTCAGAGGATCAGTAAATCTCCTTAAACAGTTAAAAGAACAAGGGGATATTTTAAAATACAGTCTGAGATTAGGCTCAAAATCAACATACCGTAAGCCATATTTTTACTCAACACTCAGACATTAAACCCAGAAACAACAGTGTATTATACCATTCATGTCCAATTTCCGTTTTGTTGCAAAGATGAAAGAGGCTTTAAAACAATGAATGAATGTGCTGTATTTACTTTTTTTCAAAGTGTGTTCGTCACTCCACAACCTTTCAAGATCAAGTCATGTAACAAAAACAATGATTCTCAGTAAAGACAAGAAACAAAAGTGGATCCACACCTAATCTGGGCAGACGTAATAGATGAGCATTTATATTTTAGCCACATGCTATTATTCAGAAAGACAAATGGCTTACCAAAATATTCAAAAACATAACTGTAAAAAATGAATATTCAGAGTAAAAGAGCTAAATTTTGCTTGTTTCTTTTCTGTTACAAAGAAGACACAAGCTACATTTCTGTAGCTTGTTTTAGATTGTGTCTGTGATCTGATTGACTTATTTGAATATTGTCTGGAAATGGTGTTTTAACTGTACTGTGATAATGAAGTAAAGTGTTCACATTAGCCTGTTCTCCTTTTAGGTTCCCTTTACAAGTCTTCAAGTGATCAATTTGAATCACTGAACATTTCATTAAAATAATTAACTTAAGAGGCACATCATGTTCTCCATTAGCTTCAATGGCTGCATGAATGCCTTGAATCTGAATTCAGTTGAGTTCAATAGAATGCCCATTATTTGAGAGAACATGCCCGTTTATATATAAGTTACATCATAACCTGTTCAGTCAGGGCCAACTGTTTTTCAAACATTTTTATATTTTATTTTACCTGACATTTGTCACAGAGAGAAGAAATGTTATTATGAGCATGGGTTGAATGTATTATTAAAGGCAATTACTAAAAGAAAAAAAAGCTGTCCAGCTAATTTTCTTAGATGTTTTAATGAAGAATAAATTCTAGGCATATTACAACTGAACTTCAAATCTGTGTTTATTCTCTTCACAATAACATAATGTTTCCTTAGTCACTGATATATACACATTCCAATGAAAAAGTCATTTGTGCTTTTTTCTTAATGAAATTTGCACCAAAACCAGAAAACTCCCAACAGATATTTGCTACAGTTATTCAAATAGTGTGTGTTGGCTGCTGGATGTTGATATTAAATTATATGTATACATGTAATCTTCATGTAAACTTTTTTGTCAGTTGTATTTTCTGTTACAATGGTGCTACATATTTATTTTTTTATTTATTTTACTTAGTGCTATACTAGAATGCCTTTGGAGTTCACTCAGTCTATTTTAGAGCAGTGGGATATACCTTAAGTTGGCTAGTGGGACTTCCAGTGGCAGAGGAAGTGAATATCATGTTTAATAGCTCAATTACTTTGTCCATACCAGATATCAGGGCCGGATTCAGCCAGCCCCACTAGGGGGTGCAGGTAGAATATCAGGGGGGCAAGTCATTTAACGGAACATTTAAATTTGACAAATATAGTGATTTGATTTATATTGTGATATATATCGATATGGCCAGAAATTAAAAAATATATTGTGAAATGAAAAAATCCTATATCGCCCAGCTCTAATCTATCAGCCCCTTTGATCCATTTGATTTGTCTTATAGGTTTTATGTTGGATGCCCTTCCTGACACTACCCTCTGCATTAACCCGGGCTT
>JAPMOB010216746.1:0-11362 GCA_029875015.1 Lepomis gibbosus | reverse complement strand
CTCCTCTCCTCTCCCAGATGTACCTGATGTTTGTTATGCAGAGTGTTTTGCATTGGCATTGTCTTGCTAACTATTTTATTTTGAGTCATTATCTAAATGTTCTGTCAAGGAAAGAGCATCTTCCAACATGGTGTTTGTAAAGTCATCTGCCCATGAAACAGCAAGTATTCTTGAGTAAAGACTAAGGCTAGTCTATATTTTCCTTACTGTCAACATACCATGAAAAGCCAACAATGAATTGTTGCTACTAACAAGCATTGTGGGTGTATCCAAAGCCTGAGATATTTTCTTCTTAGACCTCCATTGTTTCCAAAAACTACTAAAACCACCCCAACAAGGCAGACTGACCCCCCTCTGATAGAAATGTTGCTTTTAGATGTTTTATTAGAGAAAGTGTTTGAAACACACAACCACAAATAGTCATACATTTTGTCATTGTGTTACCTATGGATAGAATTATTGTGAAAAGAAATGTTCGTCCTTTTGCTGGGGACCCCCTGGAACCCCTTAAAGCCTAGTTCACACTATACGATTTTAAGCCCGATTTGCCAGGCGCCGAGCTCGGTGACCAGGCTGTGACCGGGGGTTAATCAGCAATCGATCGATCGTCGCTGGTCGTTATTTGTTAACTACTCAGCGACACATCAGAGCGGCTCCCCGACGCATCAGCCAGCCAGATATCTAACATGTCAGATATCTGGAGGAGTCGGCCGACTCGACATCCACATCCAGCCAATGAGAGCAGGCAGCTGCTTTTTCACTGCAAAACACTTTTTACTCACCTCCAGCTCTCGCTGTAGCTCAAACAATCCCTGCTACCTGCGTGTGCTAACCCATCCTTTCACTCATATTCTTTGTCTTTATAATTGCTATCTTTATAATAATAAACACCAGCTGTTTCGTTCGTTTGTAGGTTCAGGTCATTTCCCGTTTCACATTTCACGTGTGTTTTCTTGACAAACCGTGGTTTGGAGACCAGCCATCGGCTGACACAGTCACAGTCGTTGTCAGCTCGTGTAGTGTGTGACACCCTGTCACCAATCAGTCACGTAGCGTGAACGCCACAATGACTTCAAGATTCTATCACAAGGCCGCAAGTCGTGTAGTCTGAACAGCACTGGGATCTTCTGACGCTGAAAGTCATGTAGTCTGCACAAGCCTTCAAGGACCCCTGGGGGTCCCAGGCCCCACTTTGAGAACCACTGCAATAGAGCACCAAAGATGTGTTAATCCTCAGCAGAAAATAGTCCCCAACAAATACACTCTTTTCTCTCATTTGTTTCAAACTACAGTGCCCTGCTGTTTTTAGGAACTGACTATGACTTTTTAAATGAGACTGTATGAGTGGTTTTAAAGATGTATGTCGGTAGGATGAGCTTGGTACTGAGTGCCACAGACAGAGTGGAAAATAATAATAACGCCAGCCCTATTCTGTAGTATGATTTGATTTGATATGATGTTTATCATGCAGACAGGATTACAAGATGTTGGCAAGTTTACTATGCTGGAGTATAAAGTCTTAAAGGATGTGGAAGCATGTAGTTTCAGAGATGTGTTGTCCTGGAAATAATAAATTAATACTGACTAAAAGAAAGCCGAAGTGGCAAATGTATCATGTAGGCTAACTGAAGGCATTTGACTCAGATTTTAAGTGGCCATTTGTGTTAAACTTTAGGATGTTTATTAGTTTTAGTTTAGACACATGCAAAATAGAGAAGAACACAGGGGTGGCAAGTTCTGTCCTCCATCTCTTATCTTTACGCTTGGCATTGTGCTGGAAGCTAACGTGGCTCCTGGCTAGCATTGCTAATGATGATTAGGGCTCCTGCTCCGTGCAGCATGGAGATCCTGTGTGTGAATTATTAATATAGGTCATAGTCACAGCATCCGGCTTGGCCCAGCACAGTGCCGTCCCAGTGCTATCGCAATACACGGCCCTTGCTTACCCACAGCCTGCCCCATCTGTCAGCCAGATTAACCCGGCGGATCATATACACCAAAGTCTGCACCAGGTTAGGCTTCACAAAAGGACCTCGCTTAGAACTGCCTACGTCCCGTGCCATCATGTGAGAGATACCTTTATCTGTAAATTACAAATCTTTAAAAGTTAAACCCTCTAATGTCTTAAATTGTCAAAAAATTCTGTGCATTTGAGATGAATAATGATTCTTTCCATAAACACTTAGTCCCCTACAATTTATGCAGCACCATGGGCTGCTCATTTACAGCAATTATATTTCCATGAGACAGGAATCTTAATGGGAAGAGTTTATGGTTCCTCCTAAGAAACTTGCTTCCCGTGATGAATTGCTTCCTTATATGTGTGTGAGTAGGCGGGTGGGACTGTTCGGGAGTCCCATTTCAAGAGCCAAATAGCTTTCCTTCAGTTAATATGTGACTGTTGCTGCATTGAATGTCTACTAGTCTGGCTGAATGTCTAGGAGCTGGAGCACAGGGTGTGTGTGTGTGTGTGTGTGTGTGTGTGTGTGTGTGTTGTGTGTGTGTGTGTGTGTGTGTGTGTGTGTCAGCCCTAAACAGAGGCAGACATGCCCTCTCAGCTGTTTTTTGTCTGCAGAAGCACATACAGAGAGAGTCAGACTGCAGCTCCTGCAGAGTTGTATAGCAGTGAATCAGCCTCAATCCAGTCTTGTCTAATTCTGATCTTAAAAATCCCAATTTTTGCACTGACGATATATAAAAGTGTGTGTCTGTGCGTGGGTGTTGCTAAGTTGTTGATCTCTCTGGTCTTTGTGTCGCCCAAAAGAGTTTTACATCGTTGAGTCAGGAGCTTCTTTTTCATTCCGCAGTATTCGCCGTGAGCTGAACTCCCCAAGTGGTTCTTCTACAGTGAGAGGAGAAAAGGAAGGAAGATGGTGGTGTAGGTGGGGAAGAAGGAGTGCGAGAGAGAAGGGAAGGAAGATATGACGAGGGGAAAAAGGAGGAGATCAAGTCCGTGTTGTTCCGCTGCTCTTCGTGTCTACTCGAGAAAGTGAATTATCTTGAAGTTTTCATAAAGCACACGAGAGATTTATGATCATCTGCCTAACGGTCAGGAATCGACGCATTCTCAGCAGAGCCACAAACAAAAACAATTTCCCACACACATACGTCTACGTTGTACAAGAGGCCGTTGAGTTAGAAAGATTTTAAATAAAAACGCATCAAAAAGAATCCTGACACATTGAAGGGTCAGCCTTCACCCAAAGTACTAAAAAGACCAAGAAGTATTTTTTCACTTACCTCTAGGGCCACGCAGACAGTCCTAGTGTAGGAATTCAACATTTAATTTATTCTTGTGAGGTGTTTTGTTAACACTCACTACCTGATGAGCAATATTATATCTGCCCTCAGGTACAGAGTGTTATACACGGTTGAACCTAATTGCTGACGGCTGCACTTGAGATTAGTAAGAGAATGTGTTTTTTGGATGAGCCAACCCTTCAAATTCTTGACCTTCCTGCTTCCACTAGGGCTGGACAATAAAACAATATTTAACAGTAATTATCACAATTTTTTTTTTCCAATAACAATATAACAAATGTTCAATAAATATTCAATAAATGTTTGATTTTATTCACTTGAACCATACAAATTTTAATTAAGATGTTTATTTTGTTGAGGAAAATAGACTGAAAAAAGCTTTTGCTTAATTTTAATTTTACTCATGCATATTTGTTGATTCTACCCTAATTGTTTTGAATGTTCGACCTCAGATTTGTTAAGTAATCCGCTGTTTGGCCTCAAGTGCTGACCATCAATAGAATTTAAACCACAATTAACCATCAGGTTTCTTCAACTTTCACTCAGGAGCAAAAATCAGCCTTTAAACTCAAAGGAAATAACGATTTGATACTTATCGTGATAATTATCGATATCGAAAGATATGAAACTTTTTATCGTGGTAACACTTTTGGCCGTATCGTCCTGGCCTGCTTCCAGTGCCGGTTGAGGGAAGCAGTCTGCAGCATCAGGGTTGGTCTTTTGCCCAGTGGACTTCAGTTTTCCTTCTTTTTGCTAAGGCGCGAGCTGCTCTCCACGCACTATCCTCCCCTCTGTTTGAACCTCTTCCATCCCACCTCCACCCGCGCCGCCCCGGGTCTATTTATACCTTTTTCCCTCCCTCAGCAAGCCTAAGACATCCCAGCCATCTCCAAAGCACCATCACTATTACTTACTTAGAGAATGACTCTTCTTCTGCAGCTTCTTTTCCTTTCTTTTTTTTGTAGTTTCCTCTGTTGTAGGCAGCTGTTGCTCAGCACCGCACTGAAGTTCAGCTTGCGGTCATGGCCAAGTGTTCCAGCGAGGGGAAAAAAAAGTTTTTTTGATAGGAGTTCTTTCTTTTCTTCCCCACACGTACTTCCCTTTATCTTGCATTTTTCGCCTCGTATACACACACACACACACAACTGTTTTTTTGCACTGATGTCGCTTCCCTCTCAGTCTCTTACTTCTCTTTATCCCTGTCTCACTTTCACTGTCTTTCTTTCCTTTTGGCCTCTCTCTCTTCCTTCCTCTCTTTTCTGTCTCTGTCTCTCTCTCTCTCTCTCTCTCCTGCCTAATCCTGCCTGCCAGGCATTGCTTCATGGTTGTTAAGCATCTCAACCCAAAAACCCAAACGTTGACAGAGGGGGGCGAAGTAGGAGAGGAGGGAGGGGGCGCTAGTCATCTGGTGAAGCCTATTGAACAACTTAAGCGTGGTTGTTTTGCTCTGTTGGCTCGGCACAATGAGTCCACATGTGGAAGACATGTTTACACCCCTTCATCTGAGAGTCGGAGGGAGTTGGAGAGGAGGAGAAAAAAAGTGGGACGGAAGGTAGGAGACAGAGAGGAGGTGGGATAAGAGAGAGGGAGGCAGGAATGACGACAAAAGTATATATAGTGAAGTGAAAGAGAAGAGGTGGGCTATAGAGAGGAGGCTGAAAGAGACAGAAGAGGAGGAGAGTAATGGATGATGAAAGAAAAAGGACAGATTAAAATTGAGATTGGCTGGATAAATACAGAGTAAAGGAGAGTGAGAGGAGTGTGACGAAAAGAGCAGAAGAGACAGACATAATGAGAGAGAAAGACGAGAAACACAGACTAAAATAGAGAGACAGTCCATCTCAGTGGAGAGACGGTGAGGATGACAGTGAGTCATAGCAGAATAAAACGCCACGCAAGCATATGCTGCTGTTGAGGAGCCATCTTTTTCCAAAATGGAAACCAGTTATGATTTGTGGGCAGAGATGAAAAAGAAGCAGAGCAGATTAAACTGAGTTATTACAAACAGACGGGGTGTAATTACACACGAGAGGAGGAGGCAATTTGTCTTGTGTTGTGGGGTGTTTTTTTGAAGCCACGGAGCTCTCTGCTTTCTCGTTATGTGTTTTAGCTGTTTTGGTCCAAGTGAAAGTTTTTAGGTTACCTCAGAATATGTTTCTTGGTGAGGTGGGAGATAGGGCTGCAATTACCGTTACTACTGTTGCGAATGTGTCCATAATCAATTCATCTTTTGAGTATTTTTAATGAATCATTTAGTCTTCAAAAATAAAAAGTAGTGAAAAATTCTGATTTCCCAGAGCGCGAGGGGACAGGCTCTTGTAAGTAAATCCAACGATCAAACATACTGTCTACATACACTAGCTGGTCAAAAGTATGTGGACACCTCTTTCTACTTGCCTCACTTCACTTTTAGTCCGTGGCTGTTTCAAGCAACAATACTGTTCGATTGGCACTGGGAGCTATGCTACCATTCTCCGACGATCGCACCCAAATTACTATGAATAGTTGTTGTAGACTTGAAATATGTTAACTTTGCCTTTGTTGCCAGATTTTAGTCCCAAACGGTAGTTGGGGGCGCACTGGTTCCTCATACTATTTTAGCTCATAGCTGGAGACCTGTCGCCACACTTCATTTTAGCGCTATGCCAGAGCTGGAGAGAGTTGTAAAAAAAGCTATTGTAAAAAGATATCTAGCAGCCCGGACCGCTCTGCTGATGAATGATTGTAGCGAGACACTGTATGAGGGCTATGGCTAAGCATGATGGACTCTGCCTCTTAGTCAACTTAAATAAATCCTTTTTTTATTTTTTATTTTTTCTTTAATCACACGTGATGAATAACTGCAGGAAATCCTCATATTTGAGAAGCTGAAACCAACCGTTTGGCATTTTTGCTTGAAAACTGACTCCATTGATTAGTGGATTGTCGAAATGGATGCCAATTAATTTGCTGTCAGTTGACTAAGCCCTGACCTCCGCCCCACCAAACACCTTTGAGATGACCTGGACACCCAATCAGCATCAGTGTTGGACCTCACTAACGCACTTTAGACTGAATGGGAGCAAATCGCTGCAGGTTCCCACATCTGGTGGAAAGTCTGAAAGCAGAAGAATGGAGGCTGGATGGTAGTGCTCAAAGTTGTTGAAAATAAGATGCTCGCTAATCACTTACGAGGATAAGGATCAGACGTCCACATACTTTTGTTCAAATAGTCTTTAAGCAAAAAGCATCTTAGAGTCAAACTCTTAAAAACATTAAAACACACCATGATACTGTAGCCGGGTGAAACGGACAGTATGAGCCAATTTTGTCTGCTTAACCCCAACAGACCAAGTAGCTCCAGTTTGGATGTGTCTCATACCTCCCTGAGCTTCCTGTGTTCCACCCACAGTATCCCCTGCTGTCTCTGTTTAGCTGATCGCAACAGCCACAGAGAGTCTGCAGCACATATGCATCACGCAGCCTACGTTTGGGAGGTGTCTGTTACCCCTACTGATGTTGAAAACCCACTTTAGAGTCGCATGGTGAAATCACCTCTCCTGCGGGGGTGAGGTGTGTGGTGGTGATGGTGGTGGTGGTGGGGGGAGCTGCCTGTTCTATCAAATGAACATGTGCCAGGAAGCATGCAGACAGACAGAGAGACANCCTCCTCCTCCTCTCTCATCTCTTCTGTTTTGTTCTTTTTTTCCGCCGCTCCGCTGTTTTGTTGTTCAGTCTCAGAGATGAGACGCAAGACGCCACGCTTTGTTGTTTGTCTGCCTTTAACATCTGTCTGCCTTTACCACATTCTCCCCGCACCTCGATCTCTTCCCCTGCTGACTTTCTCCCCTCATCTGTCCTTTCCCGCTCTTATCTTAGTTCCTGTCTCCTCTCTGCGTCCAATCTCTCTGCCTTTCTTCAACCTGAGCTGTGTTCTCTTTATCCTCCTGGGTTTTTTTTCCCTCTGTGCCACTCTGGCAGCTGTGTGCTACTTCTTTCTTTTTTTTTCTTTTCTCCTCCCTTGTTCTGCTCAGCCAGACCTGTGCTGTTGACCTGTAGAGAAATGAACACTGCAGGATAATTTTCACAACCCCCCCTGCTAAATTGACATAGATCTATGTGTCTGGATGGCTGACTGGGTTGTCTTTGGCTGACAGGAGTCAGCAGGGTGAGATAGTGTGAGTGCACGTGTTATTTTGGCTTTTTCTTGTGTATTTTGGGGGGTTGTTTTCTATCTATTCATTTTAGTATTTTTCTAAAGTATAGGGTATTAGGATTTCATCATAATATTCGACATAGTTCTTTATGAGTTTTTGGACTCGATGAAGAAGATATATCCTACTTTGCATACACTCACAATACATGTTAGTTTTCATGGTTTGCTGACTAAAAGAAAAATCTAGAATATCACCACATTATTTATCCTATTATTGGTTTACAAACTTGTTCATTACATGAATAGAAAATAATATCAATATCAGCTCCATCCATCTGTCTGACTGTTGGTCTTCATTTGCCAGTTCGCCCTTGGGTTGTGTGTGTGCTTGTGGTCCGCGCGTGTGTCTCCTCTGACTGTTGTGGAGGAGGAAGATGATGACGAAGACGACGATGAGGCGTATGTTAGCGATGAGGCTAACGAAGCCCGTCATTGCCAGTCACTGTCAAAGCCCTGCTTCCAGGTTAAAGCAAATTACTACACACCCCTTGTACCCTTCTAATCTGCTCCAGGTTATTACGGTCTGTCGGACAACGCTGTCTGCCTCCAACCCCCAACCCCCTCCCTCCATCCCCTTCACCCTTCACTGTCACCACAGTGTCTCCATCATTAACTGCCTTGCTCCTTTTGCTTGTTGAGGTACTTGTAGGGCTTTGGGTCCAGGCTATTGTTGTGCGTTCAGACTGATCGCATTCACTGTGTCTTTCAGTCATTTGCTACCAGCATGCTTAGAAATAGTGGAACGGACTGCCCAATGTCCTTTAGAATAATAGTTGTAATTATCATCATCATCATCATCATCTAGCAACTAGACAAGCACAAAGTTGCTTTCAAGTGGACAGACTTTCTCTCTTCAGATACTTCTCCCATTAGTGATAAAGTATTCTACATTTCCCTTAAGTAGATTCACCACTTTGAAAGAAATATCCGCCCAACTGACACACACACACACACACACACGCACACGCACACGCACACGCACACACACACAGCCAGTTTTGTACCCTGTTAAAGCTTTCAGCAACATGCTACAGCAGACTGAGCTTTAATCATACAAAACATACCTCAACCCCCTCACACACACCCACTTACACACACACTGACCCTTGCTGACCCCGGTCAACATCCCACACATGCACACACTCACTCACTTTAACCCTGACATTAGTCTGACCCCTCCAGTATGGTTCAATCACTCAGAGAGAATGTAGTCAGTCTGGCTTTATGGCAGGGGGGTTGGGGGTGTCTAGACGCTATCCTGTCTGTCTGGCTCTGATAATGTACACACACACACCTTAGAGACTGCAGGCCAGCTCTGACTGCAGGAGTGTGTGTGTTTGTGAGTTTGAAGGGACACGGTCATGTCCACCATCTCGCCGACTGGATGAATACTTGAACTCCCCTCTCTGCTTTACTGCTGTTCATGAATATTACAGCATTGGAATATTGATAATATTAGGCTATATTGTAATATTCATGATATGTGATCACAGGGCCCTGCGTTTTTCGTATCTTTGTTCATGTTATATTCATGCAGATGGAGCCGATATGGCCTTTTCAGGAGCCAAAGTCGGGATGTTGTGCCAGCTCAAAAAATGTGAGGAGAAAAAACATTTTATGGCTTAATACTCTCATTGATATAAATGGGATGGACAAAATATTAGAAACACCTCTCAGTATTATGCAATACAGTTACCCAGCAGCACAAACTGAAGCCTCCAGACTAACATCAACACCTCTCTAAAACTGAAAGTGAACATTATAAAATTCCTGAAGACAGGATTTATTGCTTTGTATTCATTGGATTAGACTGTATTAGTTTTAGCTAGGTGCACCAACGTTTTTCAACCTGTCTCCAAATCCAAAGAAATATGACACAGATCTGTCTAACTTTGTTTTAATTTGGAAATAGACTTGTCATAGGGTCTTTGAGGATCCTGCAAGTACTTGTCCTTCTGGGGTTTTGAAAAATCGCCAGAAATTTTTTTTTATTTCAGAAAAAAAGTTACTTAGCTCTGTGTCTGGAATGTAATAATGTGATAATAAATGAGTGGAACAATCTGGAAATAGCCTACCATGCACAGCGAAATGTTTCCCCTCACATAGTATCAGCGTTTTCTTTGTCTGGTATGATGGATCTCAGTAGAGCTGTGCTCCAATCTCAATTTTCCAGGTTGATTTTCCATTCCAGTTAGTTTTGTAGCGAGTGATTGTGATACTTGGGTTTTTAAATAGCCTCTAATGCTTCTGTCCTGTGTTGCACTGTACAATGATGCAACACATGACAAAATGAGGTTCAACTCATTTGAGTCATGATTCGAATCACTGATGCTTAGGGGGCAGCCCTAGAATTTAGAGAGTCGTCCCGGTTAGGTGATGGCTCTGTTGTATTAAAGGAAAGTTGCGGGTTTCATAGGCCCACAATCTTTGTATTGATTTATTTTTGGCAATTAACTCAAAGTCTTAACTCAATTAACTAAAAATAACATTGTAACTCGCTAAGTGAATCGCTGAATTCTGAAAATGTCACAAAGCAGTCAGACGATCAGACAGATTTCAGACAAACCCAGAGCTTAGTCAGCCTTACTTGGAATAGAAATGTGAATGCGAACGGTCACATTTTTACAGGCAGACTTCCTGGTTCAACTTTGACTTCCTGTATTTGCCGTAGCTGTTTTCCCATCCAGTGAAGGATTATTAGTGTTCAGTTTTACCTGCACATAAAGTGATTTACATAACCTGGCTTAACTGTCAGCTTTACAACCTGTCTGATTGTCTAAGCACTAGTGTTATATCCCATGTGTTACTTTGTTGTCACAGTGTTCCAGATCTCACTCACTACTTTAGTGAGGACAGTGTTATCATAACCAATAACTATAAAAAATACGACCCAAGTTCTAATAAACCTTTTAAGCTTTTCCATTGAATGTGTTTGCATTGATTCTAGTTTTGCTGCATGTTTCTCGCGTGGCAGAACGTTCCCTGTCCCGACGCAGAAGTTAGAAGTCGCCATTATGCATGAGTGTTGCTTTTTAATCCTGTTTAGTCTCTGTGGTGAAGCATAGACAGGCTGTCTGATTCCCCTGTGCTGTGTGAGCGAGAGAAGGGATAGATGGATGAAGAGAAAGTGAGAGGAGGGAGAGTGGAGAAGAGACAGAGCCGTAATTGTTTGTTTTCTTGTTGCCCATAGTCCCCATAGCATCACTGGCACCTTTCTCTCTCTTTCTGTCTGTCAGTGTCCCTTTCTCTCTCTGCATCTGACACACTCATTACATCGCCCTCTTTCCTCTTTCATCAGTCTCTTCCTCTTTCTCCTTTCCTCTTCATCTCTGTCCCTCTGCCTCACTGTCTCTATCTCTCTCCTGACCCTGAGCTACCTGTCTAACGGGCTTAGGATCCTACACACACACACACACACACACACACACACTCAAAAAGGCCCCCTTTCCTCAGGGTTAAGCAGCACTAAACTAGTTCATTTATTTCCATGGAGAGACTGACTGACTGTAGTAGAGGAGAGGAGGCTGTAACTAGGCTGATATCTGCTACATGCTGTGTCACACACACACACACACACACTGTGGTTTTAGAGAGACGGTTGCTGCCAGGCTGATACCAGCCGTCTAGACTTTACAGTGCACGTCTCCCAAGGGAGGTAGAGTGTTGTGTGAGTGTGTGCGCACCTCATTTTCTCTCCCCCACCGTTTCCCCTAACTCTTTCTGTCCCTTCATTACTGAACTCTCTCTTTCCCTTAACTCTCTTTACGTGTGTGTGTGCGCACGCATTTGCTTCCTCTGCCTCCTTGTCTTCTTCCATCTCTCTCTGTACCACTGTGTGTGTGTGTGTGTGTATGTGTGTGTGTGTGTGTGTGTGTATGTGTGTGTGTGTGTGTGTGTGTGTGTGTG
>JAPMOB010216743.1:0-22725 GCA_029875015.1 Lepomis gibbosus | reverse complement strand
GTGTGTGTGTGTGTGTGTGTGTGTGTGTGTGTGTGTGTGTGTGTGTGTGTGTGTGTGTGTGTGTGTGTGTGTGTTTTTTTGCAAAAGTGCATGTGTACAAGCATGTGTATAAATCACAAGGTGATGCCAGGATTCTCACTATTTGCACTGATGGCCAAAAAGCAACAGTGACAAGAACAGGGAAAGAGACCAGAGGGCAGAGTCCATCATTAAATATTTTCTTGTGCTATTAGCATTAGGCTAGCTCTCAGCTCAGCTGGTATTCACTGTGATATATTCATAATTATTATTCAGAATTATACCACATTCAGTTAATTATACTGTATGCAATATAGGGGAAGCATGTCAAATTATTTTTTAAGCACTTGGGATAGACTTAAGTTTTTATTTTGGCAATGGATACATACAGCTTTAAATGTTTGTGTTTTGTTTTTATTTTAAAATTTTGTTTTTAATGATTGGACCTCGCGTCCCACCTTAATCGCCACTGAGTGTCAGGACTATCCCCTCTCTATCACAGAAGTATGTAAAATAATGTCAGAGACTATATGCAGCATCATAACCACATAACCACATCAGCCCAGGACCTCCACATCCAGCATCTTAACGATCCAATATCGTCTGAGACCAGCCACCCGGGCAGCTGCTGCAACAATCAGTTTGCACAACCAAAGAATTTCTTCACAAACAAACTTGCTGTTTTACCCCCCCCCCATACAGTGAAATTGCACATTGCACATTTTCGAGGGGCCTTTTATTGAGGCCAGCCTAAGGCACACCTGTGCAAAACACCAATGCGGTCTGATAAGCATCTTGATATGCCACACCTGTGGATTATCACGGCAAAGGAAAAGAGCTCGCTAACACAGATTTTGACAGATTTGTGAACAATATTTGAGAGAAATAGGCCTTTTGTGTACATAGAGAAAGTCTTGGATCTTTGACTTCATCTCATGATGAATGGGAGCAAAAACAAAAGTGTTTCGTTTATAATTTTGTTCAGTGTATATACTGACAGTATATGAGGCATAACGTGAAAAAATTCACTCAACATCAATCACTGCTTGTGCACATGCCGCGCAGCCAATATCTTCAGAGTACAGTTTCAGACGTTTTGCAAAAACAACGGCTGAGAAACAACCACCAGCAATGAAATAACTGCCCATCCCTCCATCTACTGTATATAGTGCAAAACACATGTGTGAACACGTTATGTTTTATGCCATGGTGCTTATGTTTAGCAAAGAGGCATGATGACAAACAGTGGAGAATAACTTTTGAGGGGGAGACACTGGTGTACTAGCCTGTCATCCCGCTGTTAGACATCATCGCAGCTGCCTCTGAATCCTGGAGCTCTATGACCTGGGCTGCGAAGTGTTGGAGGTTCATATTTGAGAAGACAAATCGAAACGAGAGGAATCGGGGTCTTGGCAAAGCTCTCACCATAGAGCACAGCCCTACATTGGTTGAGGTTTCGTAGAGCAAACGGCTTGCAAGGTGTTGCATTGTATGTTCACTTGTTACTAACTGCTGCTTTAATTGGCACATGTCGCTAAGACTGGCTGTGTGCACGCTAGGTGTGTGTATGTGATGTGCATGAAGGTCGGTCAGAGGGCCACAGTTTAAGAATCACAATTCGCTATTACATGTAATTGTTGGAAAAGGTCAGCCTTTGCTTTTTATTTTCTCCAATGTTAGCTACCTTTGGTGTGAGTGTAATAAAAAAATATGGTTATTTATGGTGGAGGAGGGTCATGCATTATCACTTGGGGAGGCTCAAGAAAGAATATTTGTAGCTCCGAGGAGGGTCAAAATAAAAAACAATAACAACAACAAAGTAACACCCCAGCTACAATGAAGAAATAGTGGCACCCTTAAAGTGTAAAAACTTTTAAGGCCAACGCATTTCAGCTCGTGGCCTTCATCAGGGTCAAATAACATTTTTCATTACAAAGTGCATTTAAATAAGATGTTTAAAAAGTTAAAAAGACAATGGTACTCTGCAGGGCTGAAGTGCTACAACAATTACTTAATTGGAGGCAAAACATTCTTGAAAAGTGCACTTAATCTACATGTAATATGTGACCTCTCTGACTGTAATAATTTTCTTAAACATAGATGTGTGGTTTAAATAGTACTTTGGCAATATATTTTACCTATTATTTAATATGCTTGCATTCTTATATTCAAGCAAAATGTGATACTTGCCTCCCAGAAGACTTAAACCAAAAAATACCCAAAGGTGCAAAGCAGTTGAACCAGATTTTTATCCTGAATATAAAACATTTTAAAGTTATGTTTTTTAGCATCAAGAAGATGCTGATCAGCAGAGTTCACAGCTCAGAAAATGTGTTGGAGTACAAATACTACTGTAGAAGTCATAAAAAGTATTAAAAAAGTAAAAAGCTAAACTAAATTGTGCTATAAAATGTATTTTTTTCAATCCCATTTTCATGAAGATATATGTATTATTGAATTTTTATTCTTCACATTTTATTAATAATGAAATTGCGCTGGATATGTTACCAGATTTTTTAACTTTAAGAATTTCTAGTGAGCCCTTATAGGTGGCAAACAAGCAACATTTGTTACATTAAAGTGTATGACTTCACAACACTGTGGCTGTCCTCTGGCCAGTCTCTTTGGCTAGCGGCCCAAGGGTCGGACCAGTGGAGTGGAAGTTGAAGAGGGCTGTTTGAACGTAATAGGTTTTGACTGGCATGTGTTACGCGCTTCACTGCACCATTGATTGAGCGCTTGTTTGCTAAATCACTGCTGGTTTCCCCTGTCTGGTAGGCCTGTGACACGTGTGGTGTGTGGTCACTTCAGCTTGAAAAGAGAGAGAGAGAAGGGCAGTTTCAACCCTGGTGACCATAAGAAAAAAATATAAAAAGTTAAAAATAAATTTAAAAAATGTGACAGTTTCACTCCCCTTATGATGAAACTCACCAGAACAGGAATCAATCCCTTAATTCATTTCCAAATCTTAGCACTTTGGTCTTTCCTGCATGGACACTCAGCATAACACCCCTCCTCCCCCTCTTCTTCTCTCCCATTTCACTCCCTCTCTGCCCCCACCTCCCCTTTTTCAGACATGCTTTTTACAGCTTGGAGGATGTGGCAGTGGAGGGAGGTTGATGTCATGGGTCAATGTCACTCAGCCAGCTGTCCACTCACCGGATGTGGATCTGTGAGATGAGACCTCCCAGTGGCTGACTTTTGCTTCCTCACACTCTCTTCCGGTCTTACCTTTGCCCTTTTCATAGATAAACAACAGACAATAACTAATAGGCAAATATGCTGCTGATGAAAAACAGACAAACTGTTGAATTGTGTTATAAAGTAGCTGTATGGCAAAATGTTTGTCAATTATATTTACACATATAGCATGAGTACTGGTCTGTTTAGGCCTAGAGATTTGAGAGATTTAAATTCAAACACCAAGGCATGAATTGTCTGCAGATCATTTAATCAGATGTTTTTAATAACAAGTAGGCTGTTTATCTGTTCAAGAAATGAGTAACCAACACTTACATGAATGAAATATGCATTTTACAACCCACAAAAGTGTACGTGTCTCAGGTAACATGTGATTCACAAAGTGCAGTCCCGTTCCTCATAAAACACTTGGAACTACTCCATCGTCCTGCTCCCAAACGTTTTCACTGAACACACAGGTGATGTGAATTAATGCCTGGAAAGGTTCATTCAGTGCTTCGGGCTTAGGGTGCACACTGGGAATGGGCCAGGTCCTCTGAAGGACACAACTCTGTGAGTCACGTTCTATTAAGTGCCTGAAAGCAATAGTGAACCCACTACTCCTTCCTAGACCAAAAATAATTCATTAGTGCTACACTGAGGTGGTGAATGTGCAGTGAAAATCAGTAAGTTAATTGAAAAAATGAACCTAACAGGTTGTTTGCAAAAATGCTAATTCAAATTTAATTTATTTGCTGGATGTTTTTTATCTAAACAAAATCTCCAGCCTTATATCAAGAACAAACTTTGGGGTTTATTTTTTGATTATTTCCATCGGTTTAGTTATGTTATTTGCTGAACGTAAATTCCTGGAAATGTTACATGGTTTATTTTATAAGTTATTTACCAAGTTTATTACCATTTTACCTATTACCAGTTTACCATGAAAGGGAAAAGGCGGTTGACCAACAATGTCCTGTAGTCCCCAAATCTAAAGGAGGGTCTGGATTTGGATTAGAGTACAGAGAGGAATTGGGCCTAAACACAATACGCTAGAACTGGCAGGATGTGTTCTGATAATTTATTCAACAAAAAGCGTACCCACCACAGTAGAAGAGTCCTGATAAGTCCAAATAATAAGTAAGTCCAAACAAGGCAAATGGATCCATACAGGTTGTCCAAACAAGGTGACAAAAGTTTCAGAACGAAAACAATAATCTAAGCAATCTAATCAAACTAATCTAACCAAGCACGCTGAGTTGAGATGAAACACAGACACAGAGACAAACCAGCAGGCAGGGTCACAGGCAGAGGAACGAGGCAGGAGCACACAACAGGTTGACACACTCAACGTGGAAGACAATGATCCAGCTAAGACAGAACAAAACAGATGGCAATATATACTGAGGCAAACGAGCAGGGCGGGAACATAAACAGGTGTAACACATTAGAAATAAGGCAGAATAGAAAACAAGCTAGACACAATAGACGCAGACAACTTTATACTAGACAGGGAATAGGACAAGCACACTGACACATTATACATATACATAACATAAATTATATACATTGAAAATAAATGCTCTTTCAAATGTGGAAAATTCTGTACCGTTCTGTGAAAGGCCATGGCATAAACCAGCTTGTTGTTTTACATTGTTCTCCTCTATTTCCCTCTCTAATTTCAGATAGGTGGTTGAAAGCACCACATCGAGATTACCCAGCGCCTGGAGTCCTTCCCTCCGCCTTGGGAAGGCTTGGCGAGTAAACAGTGTCTTTGCTGATTACAACGCCTCTCTCTCTTTGCAGCCCAAGGTAAGCTAAAACTCTTTGATCTGCTATTGATTGTCTCCCTCCTCCTCCTCAACCCTACGCCTCCTTTCCTCGCTACTGTTAAAACATAGGTGAGTCAGCCAGCGGCCTGAGGCACTGAAACAAAAACCAGCGGAACACTGCTGTGTTTCTAATGCTGACCACCGAGGTTAATTGGTATCCTCTCTGTGGTGTAAAAAATTATAATCATGTTTAAGAAAAACTGAGAAGCTGGGTAACTGTTTACAGAAGAGAACACAGATACAGCTTCAGATACTGAAGACCCTCAGAATGAAACCATCACTGGCTCGAGCTTGTTTGTTAAACGTTAGATCCTTAGACTTTTAGATTGTTACGTGTGGAGAAATGCAGAGGACATGGCTAAGCCAATTAATATATTATACATAAAAGAACTAAATGAAATCAAGATAAACTGAATATCTATGCTGGTGAGAAATGTTACTCAAGATCCAATTAGCAGAATGTGTGAGCTTTTAGAAGGTTGTGGCAGTTGACGCTTTTATAATTTTTAAAAACACTATGAAGCAATTAGTGTAATTAGGTCAAATTTGGTTACTTCATGCCCTCTTTTAAAGTGCAGGTGCATACCAAAAACTGTAGAATTATTTAACAGGCCAAGTCAAAACACTAATAATAGTTTAATAATGTTTTAATAATTTAAGAAAAAAATCCACTGGACTGTTGTTGTAGAGTTGAAAACTTTTCCAATTCATCCAAATGGCTTTTTCAGGTTGGATATCAGCAGGGAATCCTTGGCTTTTATCCTTGTGGAGATGCCATGCTGCCTCCAGATTGATGAGAAAGTTGTTAAAAACAAACACTCAGAAACGGTCAATTTAATGTTATTATTGTCATTTACTGCCTGACAGGCCATTAAACATATACTGGAGATACAGTATGTTTGCACTTACAGCATATGTAATTTGTTCAAATGCTTAAGTGTTTATAGGAGGTCAGAGTTGATAGATTGACATCCAACAAGATCTCTTCCTGGTCCATAACCAAAACGACCATCTTTAGTTTCCATCTCTAGGCTTTAAAGGTGGCTCTGGAAAGTTGGTAGCTTGCTGTTATTGTCAACATTAGTCATCTTAGATTAACAGATTTTACGCTCACAACCCAAAGTTGTGGGGGAAAAGCATCAACACATATTTAAAAGTGAAACTTTTTAAACCACTCTTACAGCATAATGTGGTTCTCAGATGTTAATCTTTATATCCTGTGTGTTCCAAACAATTATAGTTTCCAACATGAGGGCAAGAACCCCCTAAGGGTTGCAAGATGATTAACAGGATAGAAAAGCAGTGCTGCTACACAAAATCCTCTATATTGTTGACTTTTTTCTAATATTTGCTTGTAAATCTGTAAATCACTGGGTACTTTTGCATCTTCACTTACCCAAAATGTGATTTTAAAAAAAGAACAAATCAATCCATGGTTTACCACCTGTAGACATATGCAACCTGTGACGAGGTGGCAAAGACATTGATTAATTTTTAGTCACAGATCAAAACATTTTTGAAACCCCAGCTTCATAACATAGCAAAATACACTACCTCTGTGTATCGGCTCCTCATAGATTCAAAGCTCAGCTGGAAGTAGGGACTGCATATAAGAAATGGACGTAGTCATCATGATGTCATTCGCTGGTTTGTGGACTGTGCTGTTTTGAAGCCTCGAGTTTGGCCAGTAGGCCGTCGCCATGCCGAGTTTTCTGTAACTCACATTAACTGTCATTTTAACAGGGCTGATAACTTTGTCTAGCAAACAACAGTCTTAAAACTAAATGTGAGAAAGTGAACAGCCAACTCCTAATAAGCTTTTTCAACAGCGCTGGTTAAATTTACACAGTGCCGTGGGTACGAGACACTCTAACCTGATTGACAGGTCGCCATGGTAATGACTTGTCAATCATAGATAGTCCTGCCCTGAAACATTCTCTGCTTTATGCTAAAATAAATGGAACCATAATTTACTAAATCAAAATCATTTTGTATTGAGAAAGACTTGTAACTAGCGACTGAGACCATAAACTCATGAAAGTGTTTACTGAGGTAATAATTCAGCTGAGAAGAAGGGTCATTTTACCATTATTTCTAATAGAGCTGGACTTATTTTTGCAACCGGAAGAGTGACCCCTGCTTGATTTTCAATAGAATGCAGGTTTCAGGGACTTCCGCATCGGCTTCATATTGTAGACCGGAAGCTTCCCGCTTGGCTGGAAGTAGAGTGTGTAATGGTATTCAGTAGCTGTTTTTGGATAAGTCATGTCAGATGTTTTGAAGACACTGACAGATTAAAATTCACTGCTTGGTCTACATGGACAGTAGAGTTGTTACTAAGCACAGCAAAACTTCAGGCAGAAGATAAATACAATGGCAGCAACCAACTCTTTATTTTTACTTCATATCCATGTTTTGTGAGACACTCCCATCATTTTTTCCAGCCCTTGTAGCTATACAATGAAAACACAGAGCAGGACCCCTAAGGACCGAGGCCAGATGAAGGAATTAAGGAATCAATCAAAGCACCGGTAGCAATGAGCTGAAGCAGAGACCTATCCAATATTTTGGTTCTGCTTGACGTCGGAGAGTGACTTAGTGTCTTCAGAGTGCTAAGTGTCATGTTCCCACACTCTCTTAATGAGAAAGTGTGGAAAAGAAGTCACTATCTGGTTAGTCTGTTTTCATTTTTTTTCTCCTTGTGTAGCGTGTCTGTTTCATTTCTCTCTCACACCTCTTCACGAGAGAGGGGGTGCAGCTGTGAGATGATGAAGTTTCAGGGAAAGGTGGATGTGCCATCCATTACAGGAGGTGGAAAGGTGCAGATAAATCACCTTATCAGCCCTGCCTTCTCCCCACTGAGCTGAGGGAGCAGAGCAAGGGGGAAATCCATCAACCTCCACATATGGGACATGACTCAGAGATCACTCTGCCTCTATACTGGGCTCTGTACATACCTTACATTGGCTTTATCATTGTATAATAACGCAGACCAACTTTCATCTAGGCTCAGGAGGACATCATTGTACAAGATGCAAAAATATCCAGTGAAAATCTTCAACAAAGTACAATCAAGCCTGTTAGTACAATGCATAGGATAAAACCTGGAATTTAAGTCCGATCTGCTGGGATTATTGTTGATGTTTGCTTCTAAATCTGCAGATGTTAAATGAATTTCCAAAAAATGTACGCCTTTATTAGATAGCTACAGTAGAGAGATGAGGGAGAGAGGGATGCAGAAAAGGTTCTAGGACAGATTTGGGGTCACCACGCTAACGGTTGGCATCTTAACACCAAACCAACCAGGAGCTGAAAGAATTAATGGTCTCACATTGTTGTAATACTGAATTCATGATCAAATATTGTTCACATTACGGGAAATGTGTGCATAGCTTGGCTTTTGTCTTCACGTCCCAACCCCATGCCAGACAAGAACATCAATATTAGATGTTCAATATAGTATAATATAATTTTTGGGCCCAATGCCAACATTTTTTAAAAATTCTACAATATCTGTGCATGGCAGCTGCATTATGGTTACGGCTGGGAAAGGATCATGGTTGTGAGAAATAAACTTTAGTTACGGTATGATTAGGGTTAGCCACATATACCATATTGTTATGGTTAGGGTAAAATTATTGTTGTTAAAAAAAATAATAAAGATACCCGTGCTACTTACTTACCTGACCTCCACAGCCTTACTTTCCAGTTCCCTACATAATGGTCACCCAACTTCCGTTAGGTGCAAAACCAACCAAAATGGATATTATCCATATGTTTACTAGGCTGTGTTCAGTATGTGCATGCGTCATTTTCTGTAAATCCCTTGTGTAGGTTCTCAAATTGAATCCTTCACAGGAATGAAATTCTCAGCAACACTCAGTAACAATGAAAACTACTACAAAGAATGCAAATATGCAAAAATGTAGACCAGAAACTAGATCAAAAATGTTGTTGTTTGATGTTATGAAAATCTGAACTTTAGCGCAAGTAAGTATAGAGATTTCATTGCTGCTGCTTATCTCACATGGCAGTTGTGTTACTTTCATTCGTATGTTTCCACACATATCATGCTTTTTTGTCTTTTTAGTTTGGGGGCTTTTTGGTATGCAGGAATAAAACAGTGGTCATCTATGTATCTATCACTATTTATCTGACAAATCTCTTTCATCTCACACTTTCCACACCATTTTTAAATTTCAGGTGTATTTTTGTCATCTGTTTTTAACGGGTTCCTTTCAGGGTTTTTCAAACAAAAGCCAAGAAACATACTATAGATTGAAACATGGACAAAAAGGCAACTTACTGTACAATTTACATAATAGATTAATTTCCTCTATCTGGTTCATCATATACATCTTTGATTTTCGCATGATCTTCTGCATCTCAGCACACACATCGACTATAACTGTACAGTGTACACCTATGGCTCCACATACAAGGTTGCTAAGCAACCATAATGACAGTGACCTTTTAGAAATCAGTGTGATGTTTCCCACCAGTCGAAAGGACTCAGCACACACTATAGCACACTTGTAGGGCCTCAGTGTTTACCTCAGCTCATAGACCAAACAGGCTGACAGAATAAGCCACACATGCTCAAGATACACTTTTACACAACATCACGCAAAGGCATTAAACGCATTTTTGCCCTTGAGGAAACCAGAGGAGTTAGCATTTCCCCGCTAGCTCTGAATGTAGTACCTTGTCACCACACCCCCTTAATGTAAGAGCAGTCTATTGGTATTCAGCTGCACAGGTATCTAAGAAAGCAAAGCCTTTTAAACATCTTAACCGCTGTTTGTTCTGTCTCTAGAGGGCATGTGCAGTACACTGGGGGTTTGGAAATAGACAAGGAGAATTGCAAATTTGTTTTGCCAGCTACATGTGCTCTCTAATTCCATGCCTGCTGCATTGTAGCAGAGCGTGTTAGATGTATACATAAACACACACAAGTGGGATGTTTTGTTTAATTCTTAGAAGATGTGGGATGTTTAGTTTTGATTAATGACTTCTCCACAGGAGAAACATAATGCAGACCGTAGAAATTATGTACCATTGCGTTGTTTTGTTGTTGTTGTTCCGCTGAACAGCTACAGAGCAACAAGAACACATTTAACAGTTTTTTTGTATTTCATGTTGGATTGCCATTGTGACACTTTTAGAAAATCCAGACAAGACTGAGGCCTACAAGCCATGCAGGTCTGCATCATGACACTATTATTTATGTCTAACTTAACTCTCACTACTGTAGCTGTTTTACAGTATTTTACAACACAAGTTTCTGATGCCTCACTTAAGTTCAGTGCAACAGGGAATGGCCTAAATGAAAGCAGAAGAAAGTTCCCCAGGCGGGAAGTGTAAGAGAACAGGAAGCCTTCTCTGTGTCTGTCTCTTAAGTCCTGGGCATGCATCTGAATGACAAACCTGTGTGTCTGTCCCCCTTTTAAGAAATCCTTTACAAGTGGTGAGACACTAGTGCCTGGGCTGTTGAAGCTGTATATTTCTATTCATAATTGATGACCCGGACCCAGACAGACAGCACACTACACATGTAATATGGATTCACTCTTGGTTTCAGATGCATGCCCTCGTCTGGACTGAGCCATCATTGTGTGTGGATGGAGAACGGAGAGGGAATGGTGTATGTCTATGTAAGACCAGCTGTGTGTCTGCATGTGTAATCGTGTAAATGCACGTGTGTGTGATGTGTGATATGGTTGCTGCAGCCAAAAATGTAATGGACTGACTTTGTGTTTTCCAGCTTCATTTTGGCTTCTGCGTTTGACTGCTAATTCCTGGTTTGGTTTTCCTACTGTCTGTTTTTTCAAATATTACTTTGATTTCTTACAATTTGTTTTTTCTTTTACACTTGTTGGTTTCTGTGCATCTTAGGACCTTCACAATAAATATAGGCACAGTGGGTTAGCCGCTACCTTTGTGCATTCCTCGGGACTAATTGATCAGGTATCCAAGTCCTGGGGCGTTTGTTTGGTCTCACCTTATTGCTTTCCCTGATTTCAGTGAAGGTTCATTTGAGACAACTTGTTTTTTCAAATCCCTGGTGATTTCTTTCGCCTTGCGTGTAATGTGATCACACTTCTTGTGTGAATACTAATCTCTGAGTGTTGCTATATTTAATATTTCCACAATGCTAAATTCATAAGGGAGATTAGGATATTTGTTTGCTTACAGGTTTTCAGCGTAGGAGGTTGTTGGATGTTTTTGTCATGAGGCTTTGTTTTTGGTAGTTTTGGTAGTCCTTTTTGTCATTTCCTTATTTCCTGGCAATGGATACCCTTTTTTAAGTCTTAATTTTGGTGAACTGCTCACACATTGACAAGTGAGAGCAAATAGAGGTTATGGTGTGCTAAAACACCACTCACCACCACAGAGTACCAAATAAACCTGTTATAGCCTGTTGTTAGCCAAGCTAACTACCAGACAGGCGTCTGTCACAATCACACATGAATGCTTGGGCAAAAGCCATTGTTTAGCCGTTGTGCTAGGTTGCTAGCAAGGATGTTTGAAAATTTTTTGAGCAAATAATGAAGGGGAGTTGTTCTAACTTTAGGATTTAGTATTTAGCTCAGAACCAGTTCAATAACTGCAAAATTATTAAGGTTTCAGGATAAATTTAGTCACGTAGCACCCAGTAATTTTTTACTCTATACTGACTGGTGCTAAGTTATTGAACTCCATTATAAACACAGAGCGCTGCAGGGCCTCTCGCTTGTGTCCCTTAAAAAACAGCAAAGACACTTCTGTATGTTCATGTTTTTCAGCTCTCTGTGATTTGTACCAGAATTTGTCAAGTTTAACACAGCATAAATCCTGGCTGTGGACCAGTGCTGCTTCTGCTGTCTGACTCAAAGCTGCCTTACTATTTTAGACTTAGAAAGTACCTGTTTTAGTAATACAAATGTGCCTATGAGAACATAAACACAATTGCAATTACAATTGCATGTCATAATATGGTAGCAAGTAGTTCTTTTGCAATGAAATATACAGTGTTCAGGTATAAATTAATATTTGGGTGACGCATACCACAACAAATCAGAGGGTAAGGATAGTGTATCATAGTCACATGCATAACACTACAGAAACAAAAGCAAGGAGCACAATTTTCAGAAATAATGTGCTGTATCAACTTTATATTTTAATGTTTAACGTTGAAATAAATCGGTAGCAATGTCAAAATAGAAATATATCACAAACTTATATACCACATTAAAGATACTCTGTGCTGATGTTAAAAACTTCAACGATGAGGATATTTTGGGATGTGTTGTTGGACAACATAACATAAGTATAAGGAAGTATTTTTAGATTTCCTTTAAATTAATTTAATCGTTTAATTTTGTCCAGTAGTTGAGTAATGAACCACTTGAGCCTCGTATCCTGATTGATTGAGTGGTTTAATGAACTTGTGTGGTAGCCCCCGAGTCTCTCTCTCTCTCTCTCTCCTCTGGTCTCAGCTGAAGTTCACAGAGGGCAGAGTTCATTTGCCACGTTCCCATAGCAACATATGACATGTCACCCTCAAACAGAAACTCCCTCTCAATCCTCCGTAATGGATTTGACCTGTGAACTCTGTCCCCTACTGCCCTTCAAACTGACACACAGCCAAGTGTGAAGCCCTGTTGGCCCTAGCCTGCAGTCGTGTCTGCCAGATTATGCTCCACAGCCCTGCCACAGAAGGGTTAATGATCAGCTATGTAGTGGCATATGTCATCTAAGATAACAGGCTTGCATGTAAGGTTAATACCATCACTGCCAACAAAAAAAAGTGACAATTTCAACGATGACAGAAAGTAAATGAGAACTTTTTTACAGCTGTCATGTTTTTGGTAGAATCATAAGCTTTACCAGCAGACTCTGACTCCCTGCGACCTCACACAGGTTCCCTGTCATCATTATGCAGCTTCACCCCACTGTAGCCAATCCCGTTCTCCAACCATCCTCGCCTGCTGCATTATTTATGAGCACTAATCAGTATCCCAGCTCTGGTGTGCTAGCCACCCTACCGGTAACATCACTTCCCTGACCCGACCCTGCCTGTTTCCCCACAGTATTAACGCATGTTTACGCTAACGCCTGCTCATTAGGCCTAACTATGCTAGGCCAGAGCCTGCTGCCTGAGTCGGGACTGGGGGCCTTTTTAGCATGCTTTAATCAGCCCAGGTATCCCCCTAATGGGGTACAGATAACAGCTACGTGCTAATCTCAAACAACAGGAAAAAGCATCATTGGTAGCTAGTATACAGAGGTAGTTTACTGGGAGACGTGGCCTGTGAGGACCTGCGATCAGGCTCCATTATTGTTGTAATTAGCGTGCCTCGGTGGAGCCCGGGCTCCCAGGCAACGTGCCTCGACCTCCCTGCCTCTCAGTCTGTTTACAGCGAGCCAAGGCAACAGGGAAAGGGCAGGGGGCTGGCCACACGGCTCGATGCCTCTATTCAGCTCCAGCAGCAACACAGCTGTTTGTTCATTTGAAGCATGGACACAGGAGGGTTTTCATTTTTCTGCTGTCCTGTGCTATTCAAATGTTTATTCTACCTGCAGCATAGGCAAAGGCAAACTAAATACCCAAGGAGACTCAGTGGGGGTCAGATATAGTGTTTATGTTTTTGATCAGTTATTCTAAAAGACTGCAGCAATTAGCGAGTGTATGTCAATCAATGTCAGGATCAAGCCTGTGAAAACATCACATTAGAATTAGTCTGCAGCCATCTAAAGGTGTGCACCCATGTGAAATCATGCATGAGTGTGTTGTGCTGTGAGTGTTGGGTCTATACCTCCTCTTTCTGACTTATCATTCACATTCAGCTTCAATCTTTCAGCAACTGCCTGCTCCCCTCACATTTACCCCAGCCCTTTGGCCCCCCCATCATCAAGAGACCACCTCCTGGTGCGACACCCATCCCCTGATCACCAATTAGCAAGACCAGTCCCTTTGCCTGCACGGATGCAGAGGTAGAAGCGTGGAGAGGCAGAAAGGTAGACAGGCGCTATCGGGGCAGTGTGAGGTGGAGGTCCCATGAAGGACACGGCTCCCTGGGTGGCTGAACGATGAGCAGGGGAGCGTGAAGGACTGAGGCAGGTCTTTCCCACAGACCATCAGTCCTTCAGTCAGCCAGTCAGTGTTGCAATGCTGAAGCACATAATGCAATCAGGCAGCCTTTTACACAATAATCCCTTTTAATTCACTATTGTATCTTTTTTTGTTTCTGCTTGCATCCATGTCTGTTCCTGCATGTGTGTGGTAGGTTTTGTGTGTTTTTCTGTGTGTCTCCATGTGAGCCCAGCTACGCTGACATAATTTTGATTAAGACAAAACATTGTGGATGTTGAGAAGGATCAGCCTTGCTTTTCAGTGGCCTTCCCCAGTGTTTCTCCTTGATGTCTCACTTCATTCACCCTCTTATTGTATCTGATAAGAGACCCCATGTTGCAGTGTTGTAATGAAGCCTGTGTTAGAAGAGCAGCACCGCCGGGCATTCAAGCCCTGCACGCCTCGGAGAAGCAGAGAGGCGCGTGCATATCGATCTTATATTGTTTCCTTGAACCTAACCGCCTCTGCCTACTTGCTGTTGCTGCACTGCATCTCAGTTCACTGTAGTCTAATGTCCTGCGATGAAAAGCAGCAAGTGAGGTGTTGCTGTGTGTGTGTTTATGTATGTGTGTGCTCTCACATATAAACTTGTAGCTTGTTTTGAATTTATAGACTCCAACATAAAAATAAAATAGACCAATCATTATTTTCATCCGTACCAACTCATTTTAAAAATTACCGGATATATATTTCTAATATTTATAACAGGGTGCCTGTTTAAATTTTCATTTTGACTAGGAATATAATTTGTTAATGCTGCTGCACAGACAGCATTAAAGCAGAAGTGTGCATCATTTTACATAAACATAATTATACATTGAAGTCTACACCAAACCCAATAAATAAACTATAATGCTAAATATTTGACAGAATACTAATAATTGTAATATGCATTCATTAGCAGCTACAGGCATCCTTATAAATACATGAATGGGTGGTCCAGTAACATCATGCCAGAGTTTCTCATATTAATCTAATGTGATTCAAGATGCAACCTGTGTACATGGGGCCTAATCTATTCATTCATACCGGTTGTGTGTGTGTGTGTGTGTGTGTGTGTGTGTGTGTGTGTGTGTGTGTGTGTGTGTGTGTGTGTGCCTATTGCATGAGAAAGGAAGAGAGATCTAAAGGGCTAAAGCGCCATCTGGTGGTGATGTATCATGATTCTTTGTATTAAGATGGGCATCCATCTGTACACTGATCCCTCATCAATAGCTTAAGATATAATTGCAGAGAGCTATAGACATGAGAAAACTTTCTTTAAGGGTAGTTTTAGGTCAGGTAGGCATGTGTTGTTTTATTTTTTTTATTTTTTTACATTTTGCAAAAAATCTAAATTCATACTGTTAGAGAGCTGGGCTCCTGAACAGTACGTTAGATCAAGCTGAAGTTTGGATGCATGATACCAAGAAAAAAATTCAGATTTTTTCAATGTTTCTATAACACTAATCAATATGTGTACCTACATCATACACTTTTATGTATAACTAATGAAATTTGAATTATTTTCAATGGATGAATGAATTCTTCATGCAAAGTGTGAATAAAATCTGTCGTGTTTTGGTAGCACAACAAGAGCTGTAACTCATTTGTTCGCAAAATAGCCAGTGAAGCTTGTGCAAGCTTTTTTTTTACCGTACTTCTTTGTACACAAAAGACTTATTTGGACTTAATGCATGTAGAAAGGATCACTGTTCTGTCCTCTCTAATTGGCGCTGTCAGGCGTCCGTTCACTGGCTTGTTTCACAGTCTGATCGGATAACCCAGTCCACATGAAGAGAGGAATGAAAGACAGCCTGAGCAAGGTACAAAAAAAAAAGAAGAAGGCGTAATGAAAAGAGATGCAGGTGGTTAGGAGGTGGTGAGCTGCTTAAGAATGATCATCTGCCAAGTAGACGACAGCCTGCGCTCTCTTTTATACATAAATAGTTGTCTTTCACTCTGTATCTCTGCAAACAATCCCTGATCAGAGGTGTGTACGCAGGTAGAGGGGGAGGGACTCTAATGCAACATGACAAAAGTGCTACTTTGATATTGCTGATATCATTACCCTCGTTAGGAGGTAAATGCCACTGATAAGATAGAATGGGAAAATAGACATGGAAGGCCTGCTTTTAAGTGCAGGGAGGAGCATGATGTTTAAGTAAAGAGAAGAATGCTAAAAAGCCAGCTGATCCCTTTTATGCTGTCTTTCTCACTAACTCGTCTGTCTCTCTCAGTCCAATTTGCTGATTTAATATAATATTATTTAGCCATTTTTCATATAACTTTCACTGTGGGTGTATCTGTGCATGTGTGTTCTGTTCTTCTTCTGTATGTTTGTGTGTGCATGCAAGAATTTGTGTGTGTGTGTGTGTGTGACAGTAATACCTGTGTTACAGTCAAAAGTAAGTAACTTCAGAAGTCAAGTGTATCATGTTGCCAGGATCTTCTTTGTGGTGACAACAGTGATTAATAATGGAAAGCAGATGTTGGCATATTGAGCTGAAAATTTCATGAAACTTCGCTAACGTGATTAAAGTGTATGTCTTCCTCAAGTCACTCCGAGTCTTTTAACTCCGCTCTCTGGGGAGTGGCAACAAATCATGGTTGAGACAACATGTCAAATCACAGGGAATCTTATGCATGTCAGGAACAAACTCTTTTTTTTCCCTCCTGTCTAAAATTTGAAATCCTTCTCTGTTCATTGGAGGCTATAAATGTATACAAAGTTTGGTTATTTTACAGCTTTTTACACTTCTTATTATTTCTATTTCATATTTTTATTTCTGGTTAATTGTAGTTATTTGCAGCATTTCCAAAAGAACAGGCCTTCTAAATTTGGTTTCCGTTGCTTTTCAGGCCTATTTTTGCCAGTTAAATTATCCACAAGATATAAAAGTATGCAACATGCTCATAATTTCTAATAATTTGTTTAATAATTATTTTTATGTGGTTGAAATGGAAATATGTCCAAATAGTAAGCAGATTAGCTTTCATATTTATATGAAAGTGCATTTAAGTCTCAGCAGTAACAGGTTCAGCATCGAAATCTAAAATCATGCAGAGAACTTTATCATATTATTTCAGTACCAAGTTGAGATGAATAAACTTGACTTCCAGCGTGCCAAGTGTCTTTTTCTGTGAAAAGTGATGTATATTTCAGAGGAATTTAATGACATTTCTATTTTATCCTCTCAGAAAGACTTCGGTATTCATCTTTAGATTTTTTGTGGGGGTGGATAAATGCATTTGCAGCTTCTGCTCAGCAAAGTTTATTTATATCTTAGGATGCATTTAAAAGCCCAGGCTGCTGTCATAAGGAGATGGCTTTGCTCACTTTGGATTGCGAGGTGCAAATGTATGAAAAAAGGCTCGAGCTGGAGATTCAGCATAAAGTAGCCGGGAGTGTTGTGGCAGCAGAAATATCAGATCACTTAAATGCTTTCTCAAACATTTCTTGAAGAGGCACCAAGATCTTTTCTCTTTCAGTTTTTCTCTCTATCTTTTTTCCCCTCTTTTATCCATGTCCCTCAATTCTCTCTCTCTCTCTCTCTCTCTCTCACTCTCTCTCCTCCATCTCTAAAATTATGACCTTACCTACACTGCATCTCTGATTTCTCCTGAGAGACCAGTAGATAAATACCAACAAAATGAGATACATAAGATTAGTGTCATTTTTCTGTCTTCAACACTTACTTCTCTTATTTATTTACTCATTTACTTTACTTATTTATTTATTATTTCTTCTCTCTTGTATGCTCACTTAAGGGTGATATTTATGGTTACAGTGTAATTATGAACCTCTTTGTTTTCATTGATTAAGATTGTATTTTGATATGAAATATAATCGTTAGTTTTCCGAGTGACAGGCAAATCCTCAATCTAAAGAATAATTCTGCTAATGTCCTTTATTTTTCTTTTTGTCAACAAATCCCATGAAAAGAAAAAACAACAATGAATTGATCCAAATTAGTAAGTAATATCTGTGTTTCCACAGCCTGATATTTTATTCCTCTGAGACTGACCTACATTGTAACTATATAGCTTATTTTGACTCAGTGCTACATACACCATCCTGCTGCTGTAAATGATCACTTATTCCGCATCTGAAAATAGTCCCCCGCATTTACATTTGCTGAAACCACAATATCAGTTTTAGGAAATTATATAGCCTTTTTTTTAGAAAGGAAGCTATATATTTTCGACCCATTTAATACAGAGAATTAAATTTTAGTATCGGGATCTCTCGGGAAAGTTCTGGGAAACAAACAGCCCTTCATACAGTCTATGATTGAGCCTGACTGGTAAGCTGAGCCTGTAAGGGAGATAAAGAAGGATTTCAGACAGAAGTTTGATGTTAGTAACCTTAGGATCCCTCTTTGTCCCTCCTTGCAACACTAAGATATTGTTATTATTATTGTTAGTATTAGTGTTAATCAAGCAAAAATTTAACTCTCTGAATGGTGCTGTTCTTTAGAATAATACTTTGCTTTCCTGGTTTAGTTAATTTTATTGATTGTACATTTAATGAAGTGTTTTACTTTGTTGTATTGTGTCCAAAACAGTTTCTCTAATTATGATGACATCTAAAATTAATACAGTGAAAAAATATTGTTTGTTTAATGGGCTTTGTTGACAAAATTACATTAAAAAAGGTTCAGATTGAACCTTTGACCTTAATATCCCTCATTTTGACAGTGAACAGCTGAATATAATGTGACTAATATGATCAGGTCCTCACTATTGTTCATATAATTCTTGACATAAGCTGACTACACTGACAGCTGATTGCCTTCCAGCTCCATTAAAATCTCTTTTCCTTTCCTCTGACAGTTTGGCAACTTCTAAATGGGCAAAGACACCTAGCCTACTGATGAATATGACACACTGTACCTCCTGAATTATAATGTAATACAACAATTGGTGCTATAATTTTACCAGAGAAGGGCATGTACTGATTCAAATTTCTCTCCTCATTTGCCTCTCCGTACTTCAAATCAACTCTATTTGGGTTCCAAAGAGCAAGCACCATAAATTGCATAAAAGGATGTGTGTAAATGAATATGAAAAGCAATGTTCTTTTCAGCAAGGCAATGATAGCTGTTTTCACATTCCATCTCATTTTTGTGTTTTCTCTCCTACCTTTCACACCTTCCCTAAGGCCATAAAACAGTACTTTTACATATATTACCTTTTGATTAATGGAGCTGTATTCATTATTCTGCCCTATTGCTAATTAGAAAACGCACCCTGCTAATGATATACAGTTGGAATAATACTTGCCCACGAGGCACAGTATCACATCAGGTTTCATGCTCGCGCACACCCGTTACGAGCCCTAACCCATAGATGCAGATCTGCCTCCTTCTTCCCCGTGCAGCTTGTCCATTAGCAAAAGAGTCACGGCTAGCACTGGGTGTCATTGTTTTTTTTTCAGCCATAATGAGGCCTGTTTTCTCCGGGGAGTTGTCGCTGAGGGTTGATGAGGTGTGCAAGCACTGAGTCAGTCTTAATCAGGAGATCTGTGAGAGCATGTGTATGTGTGTGTGTGGTCTTAATTGATATTGTGCATGTGAATGACTTCATTTTGTCTTTGCTTTACTGCTGTTACAGAAAAGATTGTGTTTTATCATAATATATTTAATCAAATATCCGATCCTATGCAAGGGTTAATATACTGTAGTACAGAAGTGGTAGAGTATTGGGTGATTCCACTGCTCTGAAAATGTTCCTGTGTGACTGTCCTGTCATGGCAGTGACAACCATCAATATCACACCAGCGCACTTGTCTGTACTAATGCAGGCCTATTCCCCTGACCGGGCCCCTAACTGCGTTAATGGCTGGAGGGGTGTGATGGAGGCGTAGAGGGGAGGGAGTGGGTCACGACATATTGGTGACAAGGTAACACTTTTGAGCTGATCTGTCATTTGTCCTCTTCAGCCTTCTGATACTTCTCGGGACATTATGTTACAAATACAAATCCATTTCATGAAAAAAAAAATTGTCAAATACATTTCTATTGTGGAATAACTCTGCTTTATTATTATTTTTAAACATCTACATTTACTTCAACAAACTTACTGTATTGTCATTTCTAGACTAAAGGTAGACATTAAAAAAGTATATTTCTATAGTATTAGTATAATTTTTAGTTTGTGTCACTTTTACTGTACGTCTGTGACACTACATTTCTGAAATAATTTCAGAAGTTTGGGATTTTAGCACTGTGTAAAATGTAATTGCTAAATTACATTAGACAGGTGTAGGTGATACTTGACTACTAGTCTTATTCAGGTAAAATATGTGAGAAGATCTTGAAATTGATGCATTACTATTATTTGTAATTACCATAGACTGTATGGTAATTACCCAACAGTATACAAATGGGAGATTAGCAACACGGAAATTGTGCTTATATGTTTGTGAATCAATAGTCACTTTACTAATTTACCTGATTGCAATACTTTTATTTTGAAAGGGAAATTTTAGCTTCATTGTATTACTGCGTTTTTAAGGATTTTAATTGTTGTTTCTTCATTGTAAAGAGTTAAGTATAAAAGTTTTACTAGAATCAAGTTTGCACAATGACATCTAAATTTGCAGTTAAAAAGTACAGCTTTGAGCTATACTTTCAATCTCCAGGAATTAAACTGATTCATCACATTTGACAAAAGGCTTTGTCAAAACAACTGAATAAGTTTGCTTAAATATAACTCTGTTTTCCTCTAGCTTGTGAAAATGTGAAATTAAACCTAAACCTCCTTAAAGATACGGCTGTATATTTTAACCTAAACCATGATCTTTGTCATGACTTTCTCCAGACTGAGACACATCACATGCACTTACAAAAATTATTGTACTGTACCAAAAACAAAGCCTCTGGTCAGAGGAAAACAGAGAGCGCGTCTAAAAATGTGCCTTTGGTTTCATTTGACCCTGAAATAAGGGCAATGAAAAGGCTGTAGTAACTACAGGAGGTGGATAAGAGGAGGTCTGTTCTCTACAGTCTACAGAGAGAAAAGGCCAAAGGTTATAAAGAAAACCTCGGAATAGTGCCAAGGAGCCGTTAACACTTCTCACCTACTTTTTGTGGCTCAGAGGTCAGCATTTTCTGAGATTACTTCTCCTTATTTTCTCTTTTCCACTCACTCCAAGCACCATTACAGCCCAGCACACAGCCATTAGAGATCAACAGCCCATATGGTTGTAATAGCACCCTCACATAGCTCTAGGGTCTACTAACCCATAGTCTCTCTGTGCTGTATGATCTTGCTGCTGAAGTTCTTACTAAGGTCAAGTTGGTTAGTATTGAGGTTGGGCTACAGGAGTACAGTCTGTGTTACAACCATGTTCACAATCTGTCGAAGCCCTAGTTAAATAATAATAATAATGTGATGCTTTATTGATCCCTATGGGGAAATGGTTTATTCTTCCAAAAGGAGTTCAAAGTGCACAGTCAGCTACACAGCAGTCCATCTAGTTTTGCATTTTTATCATTGTCTTGCTCAAGGGCACCTTAGCAGGATGGATGATTGACAAGAAGCTTGAATCCATATATTTTAGTTCAAGTTTATCCTTTTCACAATGTACGCCACTGCTGGATTTACAATAAAAAACGCTGTTCTTGTCAAAATCCATTTTATGTAACACATTTATATCAGGAAATGGCTGTTCAGGGTTTCTTTTTCCCTTTTTAATTTCTTGATTACATTGTATTGGGATTTGTTCAGGATGGAAGAACCAAGGCTCGAAAATGGAAAGGAGTTGGAAGGAATTTATTGCGTTGTTAAGCAATATTGTCTGTATTAACACGGTATCAAATGGTTCCATGTAAGTCAGTCCCACTGACAATCAAGATCCCAGTCTACACCTTAATGCAGTGTTATGCAGCTTTTAGCCTTTAGCGTCGAGGCGTGGATTTGGCTCAGGCTTTGCAGCAGCGGTGGAAAGTAACTAACTACATTTACTCATGTTCCTTATTTAAATACAATTTTACTTATAAAACAAAGTTTTGTTATATTGAATATTGATATCCTGTTATCTCAGGAAAACATTTGTTATTTAAATATAATAACATAAATAACTTGAAAATATGAGATAATATTCAAGAATAGGTTTACATGGTTTCATTTTCAAAAAACATATATTTGTCATACTGCATATTGATGCAGCACCTCTTTTCACCTCGTGTGTTGAACACTCTGTATTAGCTGTGGAGTGATGCATCTTGCCTCTACAAGATCTTTGTTGGGAGTACATGCACAATACCTAGTTAAAGACTACTAACCAATTAGTAGCAGAGAAGGGCGCGTCCATGGGCGCAGAGAAGGGCAGGTCAGCATCAGGTAAACAGCTTCTATTCAGCAGTAGGCTACATGTTGCCGACCAGCTTGGCAATATGGACTGGAGCAAGAGTTTCAGAGTGGTGAGTTATTAATCTATAACAAAAGTATCTTTCATCCATCAAGTTTTAACTGAGCTCTGTCTCTACATCACAGTAACAACTTCATGTCCATCGACTGCCTGGAGGGTAGCTAGTGTTTGGAAGGGAGAGGAGAGGTGTGCTGCAGCTCAGTGTTTTTCCACCGGTGTTTTTG
>JAPMOB010216740.1:0-27590 GCA_029875015.1 Lepomis gibbosus | reverse complement strand
AGCTAGAACCAAGTCAAGTCTCAAGTCTTTGAGCTAGAGTCCAAGACAAGTCTCAAGTCTTTGAGCTAGAGTCCAAGACATGTCTCAAGTCTTTGAGCTAGAGTCCAAGACAAGTCTCAAGTCTTTGAGCTAGAACCAAGTCAAGTCTCAAGTCTTTTGTGGTTATTACAAATGTTCGACTTCTGTAAACTACTGTAAGTCAACACATCCCCCAGACTCTCAAAACAATAATGCTGTAACCTGTTTTTAATTTACAGAGCACAACCACGTAATGTGCAATGCAATCAATGACAGCTTAAACTACTGTAAATCAACACATCCTGCAGACTCTCAAACCAGTGTAACGTTATAACTAAATAAAACTGTAAGGTCACATGATCAACAATAAACCTGTAAACTCTTTCCAGCCAACGGTAGTAATTAACATGATGGCAGCCAGCGGGACGTAAATGATTACGTTAATCAACCACCACAAGTTTGGGAAGTAAACAAACGCTCATTCATCTGTTCATAACAAACGACAGTCGGAGTAAACCTCTCATAGGTCGTAGCTGAAGCAAGAAGCAAGCTAACGGTAGATGGCCAATGCTGAGCTAAACATGTTTACTAACCTCAGGTTACTAACCTATTTTGCGTTCAGTTTTTCTTTGTTTGGGCCTCGTGTATGAAGTTTTAAAGCCAAAGTTTATGATGAATGGCTCAGCAGCTGCCGGTGTTTGTGGTCCTCTCTCACGTGCGGATGCAGCAGATGTTACGTGTTACATAGACAGGTTACGGAGGGAGGGAATAATGGTACGCTCATCAGAAGTTTCCTAAAATATAAACATTGTTCTCAAGTCCTGCGCCTCCAATCCGAGTCGAGTCTGAAGTCTTTTGAGGACAAGTCTCAAGTTGAGTCTGAAGTCACTGTTTGTGCGACTGTTGCACTCGAGTCCAAGTCTCTAACTCGAGTCCCCATCTCTGGTTTCTAATCCTATCATCAGTCATTCAGCCTATTTAAGAGGAAGGAAAGTCGTCACTGAGCCGTTTGGTATCATTGTGTACACCACTCTGAACATGGACCTGAGAAAAGGAAGCAGAGAGTTGTCTGAGGAGGTTAGAAAGAAGATAAAAGAGAAGCATGGTATGCACATAAGCATGCATATATTATTAAGAAGTTCAACGTTCATGGAACTAGCCAACCTCCCTGGGCGAGGCCACAAGAGGAAAATCGACCCCACATTGAACAGAAGGATTGTGTGAATGACAAATAACCAAGAACCAAGAATAACTGCCAGAGAGATTCAAGCTGAACTCCAGGGTGAAGGTACGTCAGTTTCTGATACACCATCCTTTGTTTTTTGAGGGAACGTGGTCTCCATGGAAGACGACCCAGGAAGACTCCACTTTTGAAAGAAATACATAATAAAGTCAGACTGGAAATTAATTTTTAATTTTAAAATGCATATTTACAAGCAACAACCCTTCTGGGAGAATGTCCTATGTACAGACGAGACAAAACTGGAGCTTTTTTGGCAAATCACATCCGCTCTATGTTTGCAGACGGGAAAATGAAGCTTTCAAAGAAAACAGTGAAACATGGAGGAGTGTCAGAAAGCTCTGTCTCTGTCACAGGCTGTGGGTCCTCCAACAGGATAATGACCTAAAACACGCAGCTGAAAACACCCAAGAATGGATATGAACAAAACATTGAACTGTTCTTAAGAGTTTTCTGTGAGTCCTGATCTGGAAAGAGCTGAAACTTGCAGTCTGGAGAAGACACCCATCAAACCTGTGACAGCAGGTGGATGTTAATAACTTTTGTGAGTTTCAAGTTATTTCAAAGGACTTCATGCAATCTTCGTTTTTTTTTGTAGGGGTACTAACAAATTTGAGCACATGTACTGTATATGTTGTTCGCCTCATGTCATTATCCATTTTGACACAGATGAAAACACAGCGGTGTCAGAACGTTAGTTTGTTGGCAGAATTAAAGGCTGCAGATGAATCGGTGTGCTCCAGTCTCTTGTTTTTGGAGGCTGGATTTGAGTTTACTACTGAAACTGGGATAAGCAGGCTGCAGCTACTGTGGCTGGCAATTTGACAACATGTAATCTGTAAAAATGGACTTCATGATGATTTACTGGAAACTGTAAAATGTGGCATAACTAACCTTCGGTGAATGTACCCTGCATTTTTTTTTTGTGTGTCCATTTTGTGTATCAGTATTTCCAAACGCCCATGAGAGCATTTCACTTTTAGCATTTCATTTTTAGTGGACATGTTTCCTGGACATGAGTTGTGATTAGTCACACATAGAGTGCGTGCTGGTTTTAGACTGTTGTTCTCTGTCTGATGTTTGTCGCTAAGGAACCCTCAGTCTGTGGTAAGATTTCAAACTCATGATTAATTTTACTATAAAAGGCCTTACTGGTTACTATCAGCCTTTGTGTAAACACAATAATGAGCATGCAACTAACAACAATAGGAAGTAACATAACTTCCCACCTTCTAAATAATTCACACACACACACACACACACACACACACACACACACACACTTCTCTTTGTTGTTTTGTGTTGTGTGGATACTGGCAACCCGGACACAGTACTCTGGCACTCCTCTGAAGGTTCAGTGAGTTCACTGTTGTTTGCTTCTAAATTTCTTAATTTGTTCACCCTGCTTTAAAGAGGCACTTTTTTGCTCGTCTTTCAGTCTGAGTGACCGTGAGTGGTTTTCACCTGGGGGAAGTGACACAAGCTTCAATCACACAACTGGATTTGTTTCAGCCTTTATTAAACCAGCCTCATGATCAGATGTCTTTCCAAAAGAGATCTGACGACAACAGCATTTATAACTGTATAGACATGCAAAACGGAGCGTTTTAGCTTCCTTCAGCTTCAGTGTCACCGCTCTCATCAACCTCATTTCCAGTAACAGGAGACAGCATGCTCTCTGGAGCAAAGCTGAGGTAGCGTTTGAATTACTGGACTCCATGGAATAATACCTTTTAAGGTAAAACGGATAAAAGAATGTTTAAAAGCACCTAACTCATTATGGTATTTCATTCCACACAACCCATTTAAAGAAGTAGAATGCCCTTTTTGCAATACTATAATTAAGTCAATAAAAGTTAAAACTATTCACATTCCATACACAGGCTCTTATGGTGTGGAAATGGTTTTATTTAAATAAATAAAATGAAAAAAACTCATATTCATTAAGCTAAATTAAATTACCCCATCTTTTAAATTGTTTCTAACTGAACTAGAATGTTCAAGTTTCTCAAATATGTAACGAATAAGAATGCATGTAATGTACCCAGTACTCATTTATCCCCATTCTAATTTATTTGCATTGTAGTTTGTCCCATTTCAGGCACACGCCAAACAAGCACAAACCAGTTAACTAACTTGTCCTGAGATTTGGTACTTGACAGATTTTAAAGACACAGATTCAGTGAACAGTAACTTAAAGGGGCACTCCAGTGATTTTAGTAAAGTTGGAAGACTTGCAAAAGTAGAGAATCGTCAAAATCGATGCAGCAGTGGCCAAGATTTCCTGACCTTCAGTTTGTAACACAGGCTGTCTGTTGAAACTGTGTTGTATTAAGGCCCAAAGTAAGATGACCCTGCGACACTGACAGGTTGACAGGCTTATTGTATCAGGCTTTAGAAAGTTTTGAACTTCGTGTACTATGTAAGAGAGGAATGGTGAGGCGGTTTGACACCCTCTGTCTGTACTGTCTGAACACAGACAGTGTTCAGTGACAGTGAAATCAGACAATTTAAATCCTTGGCAGTGAGAGGTGAGCCTGTGCTTTTAGTGCTTTGTTCCTGTACCTGGTCTAGTCCAAGTGTCACAGTAGGAACCCTTCAGCTGTGCCAGGAGATTCCTCCTGGCCTGGGCTCCTTGCCAGGGCCCTGACTGCATGCTGTGCCTGCACTTTGGTGCTCACAGGCTGAATTATGAGGGCGTTTTGTTCTTTGGCAAAGTTATACTTGTGAGCAATTTATCTTTGTACACTTTACAAGCTGAATGGCCCCTGGGGACTACATCTGAAAGTAAATCATGTTGGGGGGTTCTAACCTCCTGGCAGCCTGAAATTGCTTTTTTATTAGTATTATTATTTAGGCAGCGGTGGGCCAGTGATAACAGAATGCAGTTCACTGTGATTGTATATCTGATTGCAGCCTGAGAGAGATGTGGGAGCACTGTGAGGTGACCTGATAGACTGTTAGTTATTGTAGCTGTGGTTTGTTCTTGTTAACGGTGGTAAGCATACTGTGGCTACAGCTAACATGACGCTAACATGAAGCTTACATGACGCTAACATGAAGCTTACATGACGCTAACATGAAGCTTACATGAAGCTAACATGACGCTAACATGAAGCTTACATGATGCTAACATGACGCTAACATGAAGCTAACATGAAGCTTACATGAAACTTACATGATGCTAACATGACGCTAACATGAAGCTTACATGAAACTTACATGATGCTAACATGACGCTAACATGAAGCTAACATGCAGAGAGGACGAGATTGTCCCTAACATCACAACAACAGCATGTCATGGTGAACTAGAAAGTTAGTTAGAAAACTAGTAAGAGCCAGGGCTGAGTACAAACATCAGATTTTTTTTTTCAGAGCACTCACTGAATGTTATTCACTCAATTTGAAAATAATATATATATTGGATTAGAATTACAAACCCCACCTTTAAAACATTGTGGGTTTGTGTTTCAGTGTGTTTAACAGTCAGACTTCTGTCAAACAGTGTGGCCAAACACCATCCACTTTCACAGTTGTCACAAGCGCCTGAGCTTTGATATCTTGAACTCTGTTGTCATATATTTGTCACACTTGGCAAATCCATCTCTTTCTTTTCTTGATGTTCAAGTTGCCCAGTTGTCAAATGTCAAATATAGCGTGACAACTATATTAAAATAAAGGAATCCAGGAAACATTTGTAGGCACCTTAGGACTTAGAAGTCACAGCTGCCTGCCTCTAAACTTAACTGAGTATCTGCAAGACAAACCAACTTCAGTTCCTACATCTGCTCAACATTGACGTTTAACTTTTCTGCTGTGTAATATAAACAGGGAAAGTTGTCAGGTTAAGGACAATATTCTGTAAATGAGCTGCTTGCATTTAATAAAGCCTTGTTTTAACTTAGACACGCAGGTATTCTTCAGATTTATCCTTTTGCCTGTTGAACATCTTTGTACCAGTTGGCCGCCCAGTCATGTGCCCATGTCATAAAGTACAATAGATGAGTTTTTGAACTTCTATGAGTGTTTTCTTTGACATCCCTAAACACACGTTAAAATGTCATCAGTATTGTTTAATACTATATTCAGTTAGTGCTTGTGCACAAATTAGTAATTTAGAAACACACTACATAATTCAAGAACCACAAATTAAGTCATTTGACTTTAATTATTCAAAACCATAGTTCATTCATTTGCACGCACTATTTGTTTTCTCTTTCTCTCTTTGGCAGCAGCCGGGCTCTGTAGGTTTGTGTCTGAGTGTCTGGAAAATAATAAAACTACTGTGTTTAGTTTGCTCTGTACTCTTATGCTTGATGGGAACTTTGAGGCGATGGGGTATTTTTGTCCAGGGGCGCCCTAACAGGTTTATGTGGCCACGCACAACATTATGTATCAAGAGACAACTTTGCGTTTTGGTTCACTTACTTATGAAGTGTTTAAAGGATAAAGCTGTACACTTTTTGTATTTTGTCATTTTACAATAAGCAAGGCAGCCTGCAGTAAAGTGTTGCAGATTGTCACTTTAAATATTAATCGGTGTCATTTCTGTGTGGGCCTCTCATGGAGAGGTCATGTATGTGTGTGCGTGCACTATGTGGGGTTCCTCTGATTCTCCCGGTGTTGCACAGGGAGCCTCAGGTTAAATTTAGAGCCAGTGGCGGGTAGGCCAGAGCGGCAACCTGAGCCTTTATGAGCATGTTCTTCTGTGCACCTACCTCTATTTAGACGTCTGTTATTTCCATACCAATTTACCTTTGTCTGTTCTCCAGAACAGCGATGTTGACATAAGACGCTTCCTCTTTCTCTCTGTATTTCCTCTGAGAGACGAGATGAGGCTATTTGAGTTCACTGAACTCTGTATTGTTTGTCAGCGACTGTTAAGCACGACATGTTTTTGCTGACGACCAGTTAATCTGCCCTCAAGTGTTAAAATGAAGTACAACATGCCCTGTGAACTGCACGTTGTCATGTTACAAGTGTCCTTGGCGCTGAGGAGGCCCTTATGGTGTGCTTATAATGCACACTTCTGAATTTTAGCCAAACAACATTATTGCTATTATCATGTTATAACGTAAGTGCTTCAATTGGTGAACATTTTAGATCATTGCCAAGTAATTACTGAGAGTTTCTGGCCTGTTTTTGGATTGTTACTGTTTTTCCCGTGTGTCCTATTATTACCATAAAATAACCCTAATTTTACTAAGATATTTTCATTGTTAATACAATGAAATGGCACTGCGATGTAGAAAATCTGATAGAATTATATAAAATCTGTTGGCCGTACATTTAAATATACATTCTAATTATTGAAATGTAATGTCGAGTCAAGTTTTATTGCTAAATCACATTTAAAAACAACCAGAGTTGACCAAAGTGCTGAGCAAAGTTATACAGTAGAAAAATTAAACCCAGATAAATTAAAAGATGCCAAACAATCAATGACATACGGCAATAATGTCTGTAAATATCTAGAAGCTTGTGCATCTTAAGTTGGTTAGCTGGCTGATGCTTTTTGCTGTACATGTAGCATTGTGAGTGGTAACATATACGAGGTTAGCTCAGTTTGAATTATCTCTGGTTTACTGCAGATCTAGCTAAAGCCTTGAATACTCCCATATGATGAATATTGTAACTATCTTCCAGCTGGCATCTGTTCCACTGGGCGTTAGCCTCCGTCTAACTTCTACTACTGTTGAGAATTACAATCAACATTTACATCATTGCCTAATGATGAAGTGCAACTAACAACAAATCTGGTAGCTATGCACACTGCTGACGACATTTCCTTTCTCTGTTTTGTGTTTCAGTTCTGTGTGGAGTTAAACCAAGGAACCCTGGCCACGGTACGGAAGTGGAAATGGCCACGAGGGCTGTGGAAAAGTATTGTGTCTGACAAACCCAGTGGACACTCCAGCAAGGTACGGCTACCATCATTAACTTTTCTTTGAAGAGTAAATTTTCACTGACATGAGACAGAAGCTGCTGCATTGCTGTATTTACCTTTGGCAGCTGATGCAACGTCCGATCAGAAATCCTGGTGTAATCAGTCCCCGAGTACTCAAATCTGTTAAACCCAAACTTTTGCCAATTAGTCCCCAAATGACAGAGATCAGTCCTCACAGTGGGTTTATTTCTTATATCCAGAAAATTCAGCAGTTCAGTGTTTGGTCCTCAAAGGTATTAGCCATTGCAGTAAATCAGCGCCTTGTGGGTTTATTCAGCTCTAAGGGGTTTTCTCTCTTCTCTGCAATATCTGCTCTGACATCAGGAAGACGCTGAGCACAGAGCAGATAGCAGGGAGGAGGCCTGCTTGTTCACAGCGGAAACCAGCCAGTAGATGAACCCTTGATATTAACTTGAGCTGGGTCAGCAGCGCGTCAGTGTCCACAGTCACATAAGATGGATAGTTGAAATAACAACAAGGGGTTTTAAAATGCTCCGCCACCCCCAACTGCCAGAGCATTCTGACTGCATGATAGCATGGTATAATGTCAGTAAGGTTTGGGGGGGGGGGGGGGGTCCAGTATGGAGTTTAAATTCTGCAATTAAAAGCTAACCGTGTTGCTATTACCGGATCTTTCTATAAATGTTTTAGGCCAATAAGAATAAAAAGAAATCACAGAATCACTGAAGTCGCAAAAGATGGTATCTTGTAAAACATGTGTGCACAAGATGAAAAATCTCATCATCAGGAATGTGGGATTCAACATTTTCCCACCAGAAAACTTTTTCCAGGCTTGTGTGTGTGTGTAGAGGACTGTGAAACAAAAACTTCCTGATAGGTCTTAATGTTGCAGACTTAAGGGCAAGTAAGTTGTCTGTACATCGTGTTGTCCGACTGCGTCGGGAATCAAAAGTGTTTATAGTTGTTCTGAAGAGCCACACTGGAAGCTGGCAGTCCTCGCGAGGGAGGAGGCTTCATGTTTTTTTAAGTATGGGAACAAGGGCGATCACAGACTCTCCTGAAAGGCTTTCGCTTTCAGAGAGTTAAAGTGAAAATTCAAACAATTACAATGTTTCACAGACTTGACTTTTTGTGTCTTTTTCCCATAATCTCAGTATTTCTAAAATCCTGCCTGCTACAAAGTGCACTTCAAGAAAAATACTCCCTGAATTACCAGCACTGTGCTGGCAAGGTTTTTACATGGTCAACATGTTTTTGAAGCTCCTATTCGGGATGAACTGTGAGAGAGAAACTGCACATAGATTTATACTTTGTATGCTTAGTTTTTCATTTCATGCTGTATATTTGCTTTTTTTTGGTTTGAGTCTTTACCTTTCCTTTGTCTCAGATACTGTTAATAATCAATACACAGACATTCATATATCCATTTCCATGCAGTGTTTCTGAAAAGTTAAACCTGCAGTGCAGAACTTTTGTGTCCCCCTTCTCACAGTGAGAGTAATTACACAACAGTGTCGTTGGAGCTTATGACATAAAGACTCTACCCCCCCCCCCACCACCACCACCACCACCATCATTACTGGCGGCCATAAAACCCATCACTATCAGTGTGCCAGTGCAGAAATGTCACCACAGACACAGGTTTACTGCAAAATACAGAGAGATCCACCTGGCGGTGAGAGGCTTAATCAGCACTGTGTGAACTCATTTGGTGAGGTCAGCAGTTTCCCCACAGAGATCAGTAAAGGGTCATCTTATCTCAAACTATCTTTTTAATTAGCTGAAAATGCAGCAGTTTGAAAACTGTGACTTAGCCTTGTTAGCTGATCTTTCATCTGTAATACATCTCTGTGTTTGAAATTAGGTCTTATGACACAGCATGCTGCTGTTACCCACCGAGAAGGCTCAAATTGTACTGCAGGAAATAATCCTGTTCAGCCACAGTCAAGAAATCCATGAAGCATTAGCACTTCAATGAATGTGCTTCCTGCTCATCTCTGTAACAGACTGATAGTCACGAGTCAGCCTTCAGTCCAGTAGGTCATATACCCTCATACACATCGCTTGTGGTTCTATAGACAGTGTCACCTTCACTCTGAATTAGAAGATCCCAGCTGAATTGTTACAGTAGTTAGCAGTTAGCCCTGAGAAAGTTCTTATTGAAACAGTGAGCTACACAAGTCCTAAACGATTCAGTAGTAATGATGTTGAGGCCCTTTAAGAAGAGCAGTGCGATATCTGAGTCCATTTCCCACAATCCTCTTTTCTCAGGGAGTGAGCTACTCCGGCTTTCTGTGGGACAGTTCGTCTGGTATTGACCTGAAGGATGCTGCAGTCCTGGAGCCTCCTGTTGTCAATGGCAACGGGAATCATGCATACCCTGGACTCTACCTGGCTCACTTTTCTGTAAGTAACTATTCATTCCCAAAACAGACTGTAGCTTTTTTTAGTGTTACGTTAAAGGTTCAGTGTGTAAAATTTAGGAGCATCAATTAACAGAAATATGTTTTCAGTGGCGTATAAAGACCTTACATGATGAACCCTCGTGTTTTTATTACCATAGAATGAGTCCGAGCGTTTTTCGTCACCACGTTGAATACGTACGAAGAAGAACAAAGACTAACGCTAATAATAGTAGTTGAAATTTGGACAGATGTAGGACCACATCTGTTATTTAGCACAAGAGATAAAGAGATGATTTCAGATAACGCACCAGGCGAAAGGGTGGAAAAGCTTCGTAGAGCCAACAGGACACACTTTTCGACTCAACTGAGTGTGAGTTCCAGATCAGAGGAAGCCACAAAGCCACTCCTACATGAAAAAAAAATATAATTTAAATAAGCTTTCTCTGCACACAAAGTCTGAACACGAGGCTTTTATCCATTTCAGCACCAATATTGGACCATAAACACTACAGAGAGCGAAACTACCTTTCAAATGCCTTTCATTTATGTTGCATTTTGCATCATTTACTTTTCCTGTGCAGTTTCACATCAATTACAAATTGAAATGTACATAAAAATACAAGTTCCAGGGCAGCATCTGTAAGAGGTCAGATTAATGAGTCTCTTTGTGCCACTGAACGTGATACGGGTTTTGCCCAATTGCTTTTTGCAAATCTCATCTACTCTTTTTGCAAAACGCAACACACGGCTGCAACACAGCTGTTATCTTTCACACACACAGACTCATAATTCTGTACACTTGTTTGTAATGATGTGATAAAACCAATATGCCCAAGCTATAAGTTATTGACATGTAACACTGAGCTCCTCTGAAATCTTCTTACTTTCCTGGTAGTCTTTAATTTTATGTTTGAGTGCGAGCAGCAGCATCATCACCCGGCAGTACATCCTGTCTATGGGACAATGTCAGATTTCACTGTGATGTCCTGCAAACTAAGTGGTTCAACATCAACCAGCAACCAGTGATTCCTAAATGTTTTCCTTCAACCATACAGCCCTTATCCAACAAAGGAATTCTGCCTGCTGGTGGAAGGTCTATGACCGAAACTCATTTACTAGGGAAAATCTCCTACAGCCAATGGAATTGGCCTGTGGAGAGATAGGTGTGGAGTGTTGTTACAGTAAGGCTGCATCCAGCACACCAGAGGGTTTTCTTCCTTTGCTTGGTAAGGGACGAGGTTGCATGTGATGTGAATGAATTTCTCATTGACTTTAATTTGGCAGTTGCACAACATTTTTGATAATGTGCGCTTCATTTAGAGGTTTTTTTTGGAATTATAGTACTGTATTTAATAATACAATATAAGAATTGTATTTGGTAGTAGTGGTATATTCCTATAATTCCTATACGATCCAATACCAAGTAATACTATTTCAGTATTGCTGATACTGATACCGTTGTGTTGTGTGCCGCTGTGTGCCGCTGTTTTCTCTCTTTTTTTTTGATGTAGTTTCTAAAGAATGCTCTGAGGTGTTTTACATATTGTCTGTCTGTGTTTCTTTTGAGAGCAGTTTTTGGTTGTGAGCACAGATCACATGGTTTAGTGGCCATTGTTTGGTTTGGCCAGAAGACTCAGGAGTTTTGTGAATATAGTTTAAACATTAGGTTTTGCGTTTCATGTTTAAAAAAAAAAGGATGATGTTTCAAGAAATGTGTCGTGGGAGCTCAAGTTGATTGTTGCTTACAGCGGTTCTCTCCTTAGTTAATGAAATATCTGTAGTCGTCACGCTGCAGCAGGAGCGACATGTGCATCTCCAAAGTGAGAGGGGTTCTGTGGGCTTTTACATCCTTGGGACAACAGTGGTAACTTCATTATTTATCCCCAACATGCCGATAGGATTTAACGGATCTAGGTGACCTTCTGTACTTTTCTACACTTCAGACAGCACGCTGTCACACACAGATTCCAAGTTCACAGGCTTCAAACTTCACATATGTAGCATAGCGCACCAGTCGTCTCAAGTTGAGCTCCATTAGAGTTGTCAGGAGAATCAGATATCAGGAATAATTAAATTTGTTTCATTAGAAGGAGGTTTTGCTCTCCTTACAGATCTGATGTTTTTTGTCTGCTACCATTTTTGTAGCCAGCTGGATTCTGACCAGAATTTAATGGCTGGCTTTTTCCCCTTAGGTTGGTTCATATGAGCTGACAGTGGTGAACATCCACATGCAGGCCACAGCTGCATCGGAAGAGTCTAACGGCAAGAACCACAACACAGATGAAACAAAGTGTCAGCGCCTCTCCCCCAGCATCCAGGAAACACTCAAAGGTCTGTCAGGTTAGAACACTAAAAGTCACCTCTTCCGCACTGTCCATTAGGGGTAGGAATCACCAGAAGCCCCACAATACGATATTATCATGACATTTATGTTGCAATTCGATTTTATTGCGATTTTAAATATATTGAGATATATTGCAATTTAGTACCTTTGTCCAACTTCCGATTTTGGGTCCCTAAAGTCAAACTTTGTCAACATCTGTTTATCTAAAAAGATACATTTCTCTGTTTGTTCATATCACTTTTTCACTCCTCTAAAATGTCCTGTTAAGTTTTCTAGTGGACTAAAATAGCAAAATATTTTATTATTCTGGTACCAAAAAGTTAAAACTCCCATCCGCAATATTAATAAAATATGGATACTTGGCGTCTGTGTATCGATACAGTATTTCCATGGCAAATATCACGATACTATGCTGTATCGATTTTTTTTTTCCCCCCACCCCTACTGTCCATCCACGTCAGACACTGTGGGTGGATTCACACAAAAAGCCCATTAAGGAAGTGATGGATCAAAACTTAAGTGATCAGACATCATGTCCGTGTCCTCTGCATGAAGGTGAATTAAGAGAATTTCAGTCTGATCTTATCCATCTGTGTCTGCAGCTGAGAAGGAGTTGGTGGTGCTGGGAGATTTTGGCTCCCCTCCTCAGAGCTCGGAGCTGGACATACTGAGAAAGGAGAAGCTCCTTGCCCTGGTACCATCCACCCAGTTCACCAACATCAGCACCCGCTCACCGCAGGGCACCCGCTGCCTGGACAACATCTGGGTGAGCCGATCCCTCAAGAAGATTTATTCTGGTAGGTGTTCTTCATGGGTGTTTTTAGACAGTGGCAGAATTCGATTTCTAATTTGAAGTCATTCATTACGAGTCAAGTCTCAAGTCAGTCAGTCGAGACGAAGCGAGTCTCAAGTCATTTGAGGAAGATTCAAGTCCAGTCTTAAGTCTTTCGAGATGAGTCGAATTAGAGTCTTAGAGCCAAAGTTAGTTGAGACAAATCTAAGTTGAGTCTCAAGTGATAGGAGAAACAGTCAGTCCAGGTCAAGTTTCGAGTCAAAGTCAGTCGAGACTAGTCCAAGTCGAGTGTCAAGGCAAATCCAAGTGTGTTTAGCCAGCAGCCGTACCTATGAAAACCCTGCTACTGCTGCATGGCTGAACCTAAGCCGGTTTGGGCTTGGCCAGTACCAGGATGGGGGACCTCCTGGGAAAACTAATTTGCTGCTTGAAGAGGTGTCGGTGGGCCAATAGAGGGCAGTCTTCCCTCTGGTCCTAAAAATAAGATCCCAGTGCAGTGATGGGGACACTGTGCTGTAGGAGATGCCGTCCTTCAGATGAGATCTTAAACTGTGGTCAAAGATCTTGTGGCACTTGTTGCAAAAAGTAGGGGGTTTCTACTGTTTCAGTCTGTATCTGAATAAAAAGACAACCACATTATTTGAACATACTGGACGAAGATGTGGAGACTGCATAGAGTAGTGGATAACTGACCTTCTTGGGGCTCTAAGCCCTCAACTCTCACACTTTTGGCATGAAACGCCTGCTCTCATGCTGCCCAAACAAATATGATGCCAAAGAAGAGGAATCCACAAAGCTACTCCTTTAATGAAAATAATATCTTCATATAGGTTCAATAAGCTTTCTCTGCACACAAGCCAAAGTCTGAACATCAGGCTTTTCTCCACCTATTAGCACCGACATTAGTCCATAAACATTACAGAGAGCGCAGAGGACAAACTTTGCATAGTGTTACTTATGTGCACACGCATCCCTCAAAACCACAAAATGCCTTTCATTTATGTTGAGTTTTGCCCCATGTTCTTTCCCCTGCAATTTCACATCAATGCCCATAAAAATAAAAGTTTTCCTGAGCTCCATCAGAGCTGTGAGGCCATTTTTATTTTGCCAATAAGTCAAGTCATTCGAGACTGGTTCGAGTTAAGTGTCGAGTCATTTGAGAATACTTAAAGACCAGTCTCGAGTCCAAGTCAAGTCACAAGTCTATAAAAAGCTTACCTGCAAGTCAAGAGTCTGTCAGGACTGTGAACATTACAGTGGCATTTGAATCATTTCAGAGTTTTTCACATGGCTGAGACAGAGTGCATAGACTTTCTAATTAAATATTCAAGCCCTGCAAGGTTGCTGTCATTCTTTTTTTTTTGTCCTCAGATTTAACCAGGTCAAAACTTGATGGTGGAGTGTTAATGTTGTATATAAGTCAAGCTTCAGGTCCTTGTTTTTGTGCCTTCAGTCTGACTCGACCTGTTGTTTACCTACAGTTTTCCTCCACATGTAGCAGGTCTGTTTGCAGCTTTTGTCAGATCAAAGTCGACCTCACTGTGTGAATCCTTTGGTACCGTGTGCAAGTTGCATGCCGTCCCACGCGTCCGCTGACTTCCCATCTTCTTGTGTCTTTCCTTCTGCAGGCCACTGCATGGTAGTGCGGGAGGGCTTGACCAACCCCTGGATCCCGGACAACTGGTCATGGGGAGGTGTGGCGTCAGATCACTGCCCTGTGGTGGCTGAGTTTTACGCAGATGTATCTCCTAAGGAGCTAAGCAGGTCTGGTATGGCAGTGGTGGACAGAGGAGACATTATGCCCAAACACGAGCGGTGACGACACAGTAAAGACAGCAGCGGACGACATCAGACTTTATCCTGCCCTGATCCTGCTTTGTCTTGGTTAGCCGTGGAGCAAAGAGCTTCCTGATGAATGTGAAGAAGTGCCATGATTGCCTTTTTGGATTAGAATTTCTCGATGTATAATAGTAAAGTCTTAGAGCCATAAAAATGTTCTGTTCTATATATATAATGTTCTTTTAAACAGAAGTGTGCCAAACATTTTCTACATGTATATAAAATAAAGAGAAATGAATAGTGGCTTTGTCTGAACTCCCATTGATGCAAATAAGCGCAGTATCTCATCAGAACTGCTCATCTGTCCTGTCAGTTGAGAGGATGATAACATCTCAGCTGTAGAGCTCCTGAAGGCAGCGCTCTTAAATTATGTAAGCCGGGTCTCTGTGCACACGTGTGAGGTGCCGTCGTCCTCTGTGATGGAAATGAGGTGCCAGGGCAGAGTGCCATCAGAGGACGTCGCTGCTGCCTCAACTGCTCATTAACTGGCTCCACAGTGATGCGTTAGCACTCAGTCATTGCTTTTTATGTCAATCTGTGCTCGCAGATATGAATAGATCAACATTACAACAAAGAGAATATGCTGAATTTAAGAGAATATACTGAATTTGTTGGCCAATTTGAACTGACATATACGAGATGATAACAAGAATGGGTAAAATCCCCCTATTTATAGGTGACTTCACATTTGGTTTATAGACTTTCATTTGGCTGCCCACAGAACTATACAAACCTCTCTTCCCATGGCGCTGGCCCTGCCACCCTACATTGACTGTGTCAGGTAGCTTGTGGTAATTTAACTAAGAATAAATTGGTTATAAATAATGACCTGTGGGCAGTGGAACAAGAGGATAACATATCACTTTTTAATGTTAATATGGCAAATATGTTTGCCCATCTTCACATCTAGCAGACACATCAAGCAACATTAGCATTCGTTAGGAGTCCACTTCCCCAGCTCGTCTCTAACTGTGTTTGTCGGCTGTTTGCTGCTGAGCAGTTAATGTACAGTGGCTCGTTTGTTAGTGTACAGGTTTATTAGAGCTCGTCACTAAAATCATCTGCCTGCTGTTGCTGGAAGAGAGGTTGTTGAGAGTCTGCAGGCTGTAATAAAATAAAATAAAATAATGACTTAAACGCAGGATAATATTTTTGGCCACTTGAGGGTAGCAAGTTGTGAACACATTAAACATATCTTCAGCTTTTATGGCTACCAAGTCCACAAACATTGAATTATTTTACACATCCAGCAGTGGCGTTTCCAATGTTAACTCTCCCTTTATCTATGTTTTGGTCTCCACCAGCTCCTTAGAAAAACATGTGGCTCTTTAGTTCACCGTGTTCACCAGCTAGTCTCTATTGTTGGTGTTGTGCAGGTAACTGTGGCTTTTTAGAGCTTTCACACTGAAAACAGCTGTTAGTATCAAACATATAGCTCAGTGCGCATTAAGGTCATAATGATTTTTGACACAGTGACTCCTGCCCTGTCGCTCCATCCTCCCGCTCCTCCCTGCACACCTGTCCCTCTCTGAACCTCACATTGGTCCCTAATTTACCTAACAGGCACATACACCTGCTCTCTGCTCAGTACCTCAGATCAGAAAATCTGCCTTGCTTCTTAGCCCTTCCTGCCTGTCAGTATCCTATAGCTGTTCTGAAAACCTGCCCATGATCTGTTACCCGTATGGTACAGTTAGCTGATGGGGACCCCTGGTGGGTTGATTCAGCCATGCTCCTTCTAGCAGTACACTGATATTTTGTTAGATTCTGCATTTGAATAAAAACAATATGATATGTGTTTTCAGGTGGCAGAGTAGATATTTTTACATCAAATAAATATTATGTTAATACATCCAATTGATCCATTTAGTAATTAGATATAAGATGAGGGGAAATGGTCTGGATGGAGGACACATTTATCCGCATCAAAGCAAATGAAGTATTGCATCCAGAAGAGTGCAGTCGTAGGAACAGCTAAGATACTGCGCAGAACCCTCAAACTCCCAGGCCTCTGGTAGAGGACCCGAGCTTGAGGATGACACATACCACCCCGCAAGGGGTGAGAGGGGGATTTTTTTTTATAAATTTAAAATTGAGATGCATTGGAAACTGAAGGACATAACAACACGTTGCCTCCTTGGTGAGGTTCAAAGGAACAGCCAGCAGGTGTGGTAGTTAGATGGTCAACATGAACAGTTGTTCCACACATTTGTAGAACAGCAATCCAAAGAACAAGTCCCTGAGTAACAAACAGCTGCTTGATAATCAAAACCAAACCTGAGTCTTAAAACAGCAGATTCTGGGTGTGGGACAGTTCCATTTCATGCAAGAGAGCATGCAGCAGAAGCATCGTGCCTCTACAGAGACGCAACTGCTAGGATTTTAACCAAAACCAAGAGGTATACGATCACACCTGTTTTAGCCTCTTTACCTTGGCTCCCCGTTTGTTTGTTGATTGATTACTTTTATGGGTCTCCATGACTTGGCTCCAGATTATAAATATGTTGCTTTGTGGTATGCACATGTATTTAAAACTGCAAGAGACTGGCATCATAAAATCGACCACATAAAGAAGTAATAAATATAATGAAACAAAGGTTATAACATAATTACTGTTTATTTAATTTATCACCTACATCATGCTACTTCCTGAAAGGAAATTGTTTTCCTATCTAAATAATAAAAGCCCTTCCCGCTGAGAAAACTCCATGCAGTGCCACACAGATCGCCCTTCGTGATTTGGGCTCTACTTGCCTCTCAGTGGTTGAATAATGAATACTGGTAGTTGTGTGTTCATATTGCAGACGTGTAATAGTTAGCCTATAATTAAAATCTGTCGCGCATAATAAAACATTTGTGATCTTAACCAGGGTTTGGAACTGTTTCTACTTAAATGCATCACGATGACTGCTTGTTGGAGTCCCACCATGCATGCCCTTAGTCCACCACTGATGTTGGATCAAAATATTTGTTCATCTATATACATTTACAGTCCTGCTTTCAGCTGGCAGTGACATGTCGTCTGATGATTAGAATGATGATCTGGTGGATTTCATGATTGTCACTGACCCGTGGGATTTCAGGATTTCTCTTAATAGTTTCTGCAGTGGTAGGTCACTCATGCATTGTGTGCTACTGCCCTCTAGTGGTGATATAGCTCCATTTCACATTCACAACTTCAGCTGTTTTCTCTGATTAAGACTTGATTCAACTGGGCAGGGTGTCCAAATTACAAGCTTAAAGTGTACTGTATCCTTATAAAGGTCTTGTTGTGGTGTCAGATCCCCAGAAAGATGACAGACGGGAGACGGGACAGTTAGATGGTCATGGCCGCCTGCTGTGTTCCTACTGTAAGCATGCTGGCTGATATTCCTGCCTCAACGACCATCTCATAACCTCAGTAGTCATCTCTAAGAAATTTTTCACAATTCAACTTAATAACTTCTATTGTCATTAATAATGACACATACATGTGGCAGCTCTCATGTCTCAGTAGTAAAGTTAATCTCCTTAATGAATCCGCATTTATGACTATTTTATCTGACTTGGCGATAGAGTTTAATTCAAGTTACTGAGATCCATTATTCAAAAAAATTAAACTAAGTAAATTAGTGCACTGGGGACAAACATTTCTAAAAAATAGGAGAATGGGTTTTCATTAGAAAAGCACTACATCTTGTGCACATTGTGCTCACCATTCAGAGCCAAGTGTTAGGAGGTGGGTGGGTGAGGTGTGTTTGTGTGGGTGTGTGTGAGTGCTGTGTACTGTAGACTGATACCTATTGTCCAGCATGTCACTGCTTGTTAGTTGTCAGTCACCACCTGGGGCCCTACATGGTTTCCAGTGAAACCAGACTCTGATGAATGGGAATTTTGACACCTCTGGACATGGTTCGGAGAGGCCGGCAGTGTGTGTTGTGACAAATGTAGTTACTGCAGTCACTCAGAATGTGGGTCAGCACATTCATCTCAGGAAACTCTCCTTATAGATCTCTGACACAGAGAAGCAGGCTTCAGATATTTAGCCTGTATTCAGTTAGCATTACAGGCTTTGTAGCTCAGTGATATTGGTTAGCATTAGGCTGATCCATTTTGTTATCCATTTGGTAATATACTCTACTCATGTAATCCTTCAGAAATCTGTATCCGGTCCCAACACTGGATAGAGTACATTAGGCTCAAATGGATGAGGTTTTAAAGGCCCCACTAATCCTTTTAGAGTGAAATAATCGATACTGATAACTTGTCAAAATCTTTAAAGCTGCAATAATCAATATTTCTATATTAACATCTGATACATTTTAATATGTGCAAAGTGGAATAGGTGTCACTTGGAGTGATCAACCAACAGGGAATTACCATCTAATTCCTTAGTTCCCCTCAACTGTCTGTCTCTTTTAGATCGTTTCAAATTTCTGGCCTCCGCTCCACTCTCTACCTTGTCTTCAGCAGCAGGCAGCTGTTTTCTGGAATTTTTTCCCCATTCTTGCTTGATGTAGGATTTGATGTAGCGACTCAACACTTCAGGGTCTCCTTTGTCGTATTTTCCGTTTCATAATGTGGTAAACATTTTCAGTGGGTAACAAGTTGGGACTGCAGGCCGGCCAGTTTAGCCTAGCCTTCTGATTTGGTGCTATATAAATAAAATTGAATTGAAGTTTTCCACTTCGCCTCAGTCCATATTAAATGAGCTGGGGCCTACAGAATTTCACAACTCTTTTGAAACGTGTTGCTGACAAATTCAAAATGGGCATTTCATTTTCAAAAAACAATTCCATTTTCAGTTTACAGACTTGATAGGTTTTCTTTGTGCTATTTTCAGTTAAATATGAGGTTTCAGTGTTTTGCACATCATTGCATTTTTTGGACATAAACAACAATTTTGAATCAAGATTCAGGGTCCTATTTTTGTGTCAATGCAACAGGAAAGGGCATGGGAAAGGTAAGAGTTTGTAAGAGGTTATTTATTTTTCTGATGATTAGATGATAGGTGGCTATGGCTAAGAGTTTGCGCTGGGAGCCCACTAATTGGAAATTTTTGGAAAATTGACAGTTTGCTTCCCCCAGCCCACATGTCAAAGTGTCCTTGGGCAAGACACTGAACCCCAAATAGCTCCTGAAGGATGTTCCATCTGTGTGTGTGTGTGTGTGTGTGTGTGTGTGTGTGTGTGTGTGTGTGTGTGAATGATTAGTTTCTTTCTGATGAGCAGCTGACACCTTGCATGGTAACCATCAATGTGTGAATGGGGTGAATGTGACATGACGAGTTGTTGACAGAATAGAAAGACTAGAAACTTATATGTACAGTATAAGTACACTATATTTACCATTATATTATTATTACCATTATACTGGAGAATAAAATTGCAAGTAAAAAAATAAATCCAGCTTCTATGAACAGAATTTTAACATTGTGTGTTTGTGCTGCAAACAATACAACACAAAAACAAACAACCCCATTGGCAGATACAAAGCACATAACACATTTTCAGGTAGTCCACTTTATTTGAAGATTCTATCTATGAATATCACAAAAAAAATCAAATAGAAAACATCACATAGAAATGTCATGTTACTTAACTGTACCATTTAAGGGGTCTCTGAGGAAGCAGACTAGCGTGCTCCCAATATTAGATCATTCTTGGTATCAACAACACAAAAACTCATCAAGTATCAGTAAAACCACGAGGTGTGGTTTGTTTTGTAAAACATCAATATATCAGTCTGTCTAAAAGACACCAACACAGTAACTGCCCATGTTGGTGCAGGTGAAAAGGTAGATCAAAGGTAACAAAGTGCAAATAGGGCTTCAAGTCAGTGCACTTCACTAGAGCTTCATAGAGCATAATGCTTTATACACCTTTAAATTGACACAGCATTATATGACTTTCACACTTCATTTTCCTTTCAGCAAATGTCGGACAATGCAGACAAGCTCAGCTTTAATTAGCAGGCCTGTGAGCGGCAGCGCTGATGAAGCACTTTTACAGTTATCTGTCCATCTCCCTCTAGTAAGACAGAGCTGCTGTGAACCACCCTGCTTTTCACCATCTTTCCCTCGAGCATCAACTCTGTTTTAATGCCTAACATCTGTACTACAAAAATAGTAACCTTATATTGTCTCCAGAGGAAAAAAGAATGCAAGAATGTGTTCATCTTCACTAAAGGGATGGATATAAAACACTAGGTAAGTACACTTAGATCATTGGTGCACGAGAGAAAGACAAAGCATTTTGGAACTAGATCAACAACTTTTTGATGGCTTATGCTTAAACTAATTATTCCATATGTCTAAATGTCACCATATCCATGCACAACTTCACACAGAAAAATAAGCATTCAGGTAATCTCAGGTCGGTCAGGTTGAAAATGCGTCTGGGGCAATATTTAGATTAGAGCCCAGTGGATATATTATTGCAGCCGATCTCACAGGCTAGTTTAGCTTATCACACCACCACATCATTCTTTAAAAAAGATATTCGGAATACATTCAAATAGCACATCATTTGATCAGATTCATTTGAATGCAACCCACATATGTCGTAGAATAAACGTTGTTCACAGTGGCTCTGGTGCCTCACGGAGCAACAAGCTAACGTTACTTTAAGGCATTTGAAAAGTCAGCAAACACCTGCACCTTTATCCAGATTCTCCATCTGTTGCGTTAATTCCACATTGTTTCCTCACGTTACCTATCAGATGGTATGGTGTGATGATTGTATTGATTATCCTTTCAGCATGGGTTGCTAGTTTTCTCCATTTTATGTTACTGAAGGCAACAGGGCATGGGATGGAACAGAAGCACAGAAATCCCTAAAATAATATACGTGTATATGCACGTGTTAATTAAAAACAGATCTTGTGAACCACAAAGCACTGACAGGTGTTTAGGTCTATATCTCGGTCAAAACACTTTAACGACCAAATTTAAAGGACGCTTATCACAGGATTGTTAAAAAAGAAACATAAGCTGACATCTCAAACATCAAAACAAGACCAAACAATCCAGCATCATTCAGGCTCTAATTTAGGTAAGCATGGGATATTAAACGTTTGCTTTTATAACCATGCTAATGTAGCCACAGAGAAAATAGAAATGAACGCACTCCCCACCTAACACTGGGTAGCGAACCACAAAGTGAACTATCTTGTCTCAGAAGCTGTTGGGTAAAAAGAAATTGGCATTAGGTGCTTGGTAACAAGTAAATAGTGCAAGGTATAGAAAAATATTGGAAACATTAATCCAGATATTTTGTATTGGCACTGTTAAAGGAAATGTTCAAACTACATCCAGCCCTAAATGAAACACATTCCTTCTGTATCAGAGGAGAAATGACTGGGCTCTAACAGATATTTAATTAAAAGCTACTATCAGATTAAATGTATGTATCCTGTCTAACACAACTCCACGGTACATGCAATACAGTACGCTGCACGAGTTACACACTCTGCTACCATGCACAGTAATGGTGTTGGTGTTGAAGCATGCGGGCCATGGCTGGCAGTGGTGTGACAGATTTAATACGGGTGTGATCAGGTTTGTGCAGGAGCCTGGAGTGGGCTCAGACAATGGTCTTGAGCTCCTCGTCAGTCAGCTGGTTGAACGTCATGATTTTCGTAAGCTGCTCGGCATACCTCGCCTGGTCCTGCATGAAGTGCGGGATGCGGACGTTCTCCATCTGAGCCAGGGCTTTCAGGCGGTCCACGTCTTCAAATGATACCTAAGCCCACAGGAAAATAACAAACAAACAAACGACATAATTAGCAACCTGCTGCACCGCAACTAAAAAATGAAAGTACGATTAACCACCAGAACCAGTAGGGAAACGCAACCAATGAGGAGCAGCTCTCCACCTGTAAAATTCATTTCCCCCCAAAAATTTCCTCATTTGATAACCAGTTATTTTGTGGATTCCGCCATCAACCCAGTGGTGTTATTAAAAACACATTACTTCTTACATCACATTCAACATCTACAACATCTGGAATGAGCACCTTAGTTAATCCTCAGTGCCTTCGGCTCCTCTGAAGCAGAACACGGTCTGTTCCCTCCTTAGAGACGGTGTTATAATAGCCTCATTCAGCTTTCCATTTATTTTCCCCCGTCTGAACTGTAACTATCTTCTGTGTAGTTAAACTTGTATTTAATGTGACTGAATGTCACAAATTATACTGTTCTGCTGTTACTTTGGTGCTGTGGTAGAAGCACTGGCAGAAACCAGCCATTAGAAACACGACGCCACTGACAGGAAAAAAAACAGAGCAAGATCATTTATCCACAGTAGTGCTATTACAATAGCTCTAAATAGGAACAGAACTGTCTGGGATGTCAGCAGAAGACCGGACACTGTCAGCACAGCACTGAGGCCTAATCTGCTCCTCTGATACAGAGATCTCATCATCATTGCTGAATGTTGGAGCTGTGGACGTTCAAGAAGAAGCTGCACAAATCTCAACCACTTGTTAATGTATCCGAAAGGATGACAGTGAAGGGCATCAAGGCAACAAGTTCATTACAACTATTTATCACTTTCTAGGCTGTTGTGTGCAGCACTGTTCAGAAAAGGGGATGGATCATGAGATCAACAGGTGGACTGGTGCAACATCAGCAGTTATACAGACACCATACCGAACTGTAAGTAAGTTCATGATTTACCAGTCAATTTATGTTATGGTCTGATGAGAGCAAGATAAACTTATTTGGTTCAGATGGGGTCAAGCGTGTGTGGAGGCAGCCAGGTGAGGAGTACAAAGACAAGTGTGTCTTGTCTCCAGTCAAGCAAGGTGGTGGGAGTGTCATGGGCTGCATGAGTGCTGCCGGCACTGGGGAGCTACAGTTCACTGAGGAAACCATGAATGCCAACATGTACTGTGACACACTGAAGCAGAGCATGACCCCCTCCCTTCTGAGACTGGGCTGCAGGGCAGTATTCCAACATGATAACGACCCCAAGGGAGGAGCAGCCACCTGGTGCAGGTCTGATCAACGTGCTTGATTGTGAACGTGAATGACAGCACTGAAACATCTAATTAGAAGACTCTCTGTACTGGATAATTCAGTAGCAGTAGCTGCTACTTAGCAAGTCAGTAAACTGACTAATACCGGCAGACAGCGATAGATGAGCTGCCTCACCTTTCCCAGAGCCATCAGCAGAGGGAAGTTGATCTTGTCCCTGTATTTCAGGATCTTCAGGATACCATCCAGGTAGACCTGGTCTTTACTGAAGCAACCTGTAATGTGAGAGTTCAGAAAAGAAGTTTGACAAGGATGAATTTGAGTTTATTATTTATTATTATTATTTTGGGCATATCACATGTGAATCAATTCATTTTGTTTGACTCTACATTAAATGTGTAATCAAACATAACATTGGCCGCATCTATCAGCAAACTCTCTTTTGAATTTTAAAGCCTGTCAATTGACATAGTGACCTGGCTGTGCTGTATCGGTCTGGCCCCTCTTGGCTCGGACACAGTAGTCCCAGCGGGTATTGGGGTCCTGGACGAAGCGTCCCAGATTATGGAAGAGCTGAGAGAAGGACATGTGGCTGGCCTGGTAGACGGTGTAGTAGAGCAGGGCGGCCCGCCACAGTGTGGGGTCTTTCCGGAACAGGACACTGTGAATGCTGGCCAGGCCCTCCTCTGTGGGGTTCAGAGGCTTCAGGTTGTGCTTCTTCCTGCCCACGCTGCTGCTCCACGGCTGGTGGCAGTTGTTGATGCCACGGAAATAATGTGTGCCTTCAATTTGGGTTCAAAGTCAACTTTATTAATAGCAACATCAGTAAGCATTGTATCGATACCAATAACAGTCTCTTAGTAGTTTCTGGATGACAGCCAATGAGACCTGTGATTAAAGGAGTCATTTACACTACTGTTAAAAATTTGGCGTCACTTAGAAAATGTATTGTTTTCAAAAGAAAAACGCTGTCCATTAAAATAACATCAAATTGATCAGAAATACAATGTGGATGTGGTTAATGTTGTAAATGAATGTTGTTGCTGAAAATGGCTGATTTGTAATAGAATATCTACAGAGGCGTCCCGGCGTCTCAGCAAGGATGTTTTGCATGTTTGTGGACGACACCACCATCATCGGCCAGATTTCAAACAATGATGAGAGTTCACATCAGAAGGAAAATGCTCATCTTACAGAATGGCTTACTAACTGCTCAGAAGATCATTGGTACCCATCTCCCCGAGCATCAGTGATAAAGGACAGTACCCAGCCACAGCCTCTTCATCCTGCAGCCTTCTGGGAAGAGATATAGAAGTGTCTGCTGTCGTACCACCAGACTGCAGAGCTCCAGTGATGTAGTTATTTTGTTTACCAATTTTATAATTGCTTTTATATTACTGTATATTGTCTGCTACGTAGCAGAAGGGAGTTAAAAACTCAATTTGACCCTATAACCTGTTGTACTGTGACAAAATAAATCTACCTACTTACCTACATTTCTAAATGACCCCAAACTTTTTAACAGTAGTGTGTGTCATCCAGTGAACTGCATTACAGTTGAATTTAAATGATTTTCCTTTCGGCCGGTGACCTCCACATTAAGAATAACACCTGTGTGAGAGCTACTGTACTCACCTATCTCATGCCTCAGCATTCCTTCCAGCCAGTGCTCTCGTGCAGTGGAGACGTTGATGGTCAGTGTGGGTCTGCTGTTCACCACCGTCATGGAGGCTCTGGACAGGAGGTCATCTGTCACCTGGACTACGATCTATCAACACAGACAGAACTCGTAGTGTTTTAGTGTTACTTTTATGCTGTTTATATTTAGGTGTATTTTCCTTTAACCTGTCTTACTCACCTCCAACTTAATTTTCACCATTAGTATGAGCATTTGTGACAACTTGTGACAACAAAAAACACTATAAGATTAGCAAAATGGTACAGAGGGTACATCTGGTCATTACTTGGAATTCCCCAGCTGGAGCTGAAGGATGTGGCTGGGAAGAAGTATGCCTTCGGTGTGACTGCACCTAAAGCAAGGTACTCCCCATCCATTTCAATGGAGAAGGTGACGAGAACTTCCTGTTGGTTGGGACATGATCCTGCCTTACATAGGGTTCAGTCTGATTCAAATAGTGAGGCTCTCCAGTGTCCATCAGATTGGACAGAGGGGGGGTGACTAACCCCTTGTTCAATGAACACAAAGCATGGATGCAAGGCAGGCAGTGGATCCAAGAGCATTAACACTGTATTAGTTGTCTGCGTAGGTGGTTCCTAAATTTTAGGCTGCAACTGGATGTCTGCAAATGTGTCAGTGTGGACCCTCACAGACATGGAAGGTGACAAGGGTGACGTTGTGCAAACCCTTGCAGATCCTTGTGGGTATGTACTATTGCTTGATTAATTCTATAAGCACTGATGCTCTACGCTGCTGAAATGTGTTCTTTGACCATCTACATCACAGATGTCAGAGTTTTGTGTGGATTACTCACTCTCTTGTATTTTCTTTCTACTGTCTAGTATGTCTAAACCCTTTAGGACTTTACCATGCACACACAAGGTGCGTGTATATGTGGTGTAATGTGTTCAGTGGAACATTATTAACTCGGTGATGTAACATGTATTTGTTGATGGTTACATAAACACAGCTCCGCACAAGCAAAGGTCTCACTTCCCTTGAGCTCATTCACTTGGATGCCCTGCTGTCTGCTGCTCTGAAATGGTGATGTACGAATGCACCTTGACACAAACTGCACAGTGCAGCCACAGAAAAATCCCAGGCTCAAATTTAAAGCCTCTTAATGGCTTTTTTTAGTGTGTGGAAAATTCTCTACAGTGTATATAGACTGTATCCCCATGAGAGTTTGCAAATAAAAAGCAATACATCGTAAAAATAAGCACGAGTTGCTCGTCCTCTTACCTCCCCCATGCAGCCTTCCTTCTCCATGTATTTCTTGACATTGTGCCAGATGCGACTCTTGGTGAGGAGCTGGCCACCAGTGACCTGTTCAAACTTCTCGTAGCTGCCATATCGCTGCAGAGCAACCTCCATGATGTGTACTGCCTGCAAGAGAGGACAAACTCATAAAGTTAGAGCTGCCTGTGACTAATGACTGTCATGACACCTTCTGTTGGTGGGGCTTCGGACAGGCTGTACTTATACAGTACTCCAAAGCAATAGTCTTACAACTGGCCTGCCCTATTTATCAGAATCAGATTCATTGGCAAGTTTTTTTTTTTCACATTTTTTGGCGGATGATGGCGGCGGTCTTGTAGCAGACTGGTATGTGGCATTTCTCCAGATGTCTGTGACACCGGAGAGAGAAGAGACACAATAATCTGACCTCAGCAACTCCAAGGTATCAAATTCTGGATGTCAGAACTTTCTTATCCACCCTCCTTCATAACTACATCTCTTTGTAATTGTAAAAAAATGTTATGAACATTACAAGTGTCCTTACTTTCAGTTTTACTTCCAAATAAAGTGGTTAGATAATCTGGAAGTGCTTAGCTGATAGGGGTGATAATGGTGAAAATCATCTACTGGTGAGTTTTTCTGTTTTTTAAGAGACAGATCCTCTTTTAATCTTAAGTTTTAATCATGTCTAGCATGTGTAGTAGAATTCTCAGGAGTCTTGCCTAACAATGTTTTTGAAGTTGTGCTTCTGTATAACTGTAGCTTACAGTCTTACTATACATTGAATAAAGGGCTGCTCCACATTTCCATGAATTATTCCTCTGTTGAGGACTAGTGTCCTCCATTTCCCCCGACAAATGCCATAAATATAAAACTGCAAGACAAATGTAATTCAAGTGCCAGTCTACTTTCAAAGTGCAGTACAGAGGAAGAAAACGTGACAAACTAGGGCAGACTCCAGGAAAAACAAAAAAACAAAACATGAGCATCCTCTGCAGGATCATTTTACTGCATTTCCGGTTGAGCTCAATTACTCGTTTTCCCCGTCTTACTATCTGTGTACTTGTGTTACTAAAATAGCAACTAAACACCACGGGACTGTTTTCCTGTTCAGCAGAAATACGTCTGATCTCGTACCCTATTTATTGATTTTTGGTGTGTGTGTGCG
>JAPMOB010216737.1:0-11679 GCA_029875015.1 Lepomis gibbosus | reverse complement strand
TACTTAGTATCTGTCTTGCCTCTTAGGTTTAGCTCTGCATCTCAGCCCTGTGTCCTAGTTCTGTGTTTCAGTTCATGTCTGTGTGTTCTGGGTTAACTGTCTCTCTGCCAACCTGCCTCTCTGTTACCCCCAGTTGTCTCTGCCTGTCTGTCTCTCTGTTTTCCTGCTGTCTGTCTGCCTGCCTCGTTAACCTGATCCCAGTCAGCTGTGTTGCTCCCTCCCAGCTCGTTAACCCATGTGTGTATATATTCTTGTTTGTTTCCTCAGTCTGTGTCCGGTCATTGTAGTGTCATGTGTAGTGTGGTGTTCGCACTCAGTCGTGTTTGTGTGGGAGAGTGTTCTGTCAAGCCTGTTGGTTTTTCCCATCTACTGCCTGTTACCTGTTGTTTCCTTTTTTCATTTGGATTAAAGACCCTGAACTGCATCTGCTCTGCCTTGCTGTCTTGCATTTAGGCTCTCACCTCTTCTGCACTCACCTTTGAACTGTGACAGAAGCACACTGAAAGATCATACCAATGGATTTGAATGTGGTGTTTTAGCCAACTGATTACAACTCATATTTACATTACCAACTATTTTCCCAAGAACACAATACATTTTAGACTTGTTTCCTAACAACTGTAGTAGTTCTACTAATGCTGAGACAGAAGGGGCCGTAAGCTATAAAGGAGGAGGCTGGTGTGATTCTACATTTTTCTTATTGTCAAGATAATAGAAAGGCAAAAACCCCACCTCAGTATGAATAACATAGAATATTGCCAACCTTATAGCCCATCACTGCTGCGGCATGTGGTCAGAGGTGAAAAAAATTTGAAACATTCAACCTGAGAAAGACAGCAAAACCCTGCTGTTCAGTCTGGAATTAAGTTACTCTTGAAAGAGGAACAATAATTTTCTGTTTTTCTTTTTATTTAAACAGACCAGGTCACTGTTGTGAATCTGTTGAAGAATTCAGCTTACCTGGTTCAAATCAGACATCAATCAAGTCAGCCCATCAACCCACTGTGGAGCGACTGGTCTCAAGAAGTGATTGTTCCTGCAGGTGACATCATACATTTTATGGTGTATTGGTATCCACTTTGGACGTTATAAGTAATCCATTATTCTTTCCAGTGCTTGAGGTGGAAAGAAAATAGGTGCTGTAGCACAAACGTTTTTTAAAGTCCTGCCTTACCCAGGATGTGATTGGAAGGTTCACGAAAAGTGGCATTGACGATAGACTTTATGAAGAGACTACTCTGTCTATTCAGACAGAGATTAGCATGCTGGTGCCAACAGGAGCAGGTGAGCATCACATAATGTCCTGTGGGTAATGCAGTTTATAGGACAGGCCACGAATAGTTGAAAATTCGATGCTTTGATAGGCAGAGCCTGATTCTATTGTCAAGTTATTATGCCACCTGTTATAATACACACTTCAACATATAATGCTGTAAATAAAAAGAAAAGAAAGTAGCTTTTAATAAATGTTTTTAAAGTGCGACAAATCCAAAATTGTAACCCTAACCCTCTAGGAAGGGGGCGTCAGTGCACGTGTGGGTGTAATGTGTATGTGTGTGTAGTGGCAGAGGACAACTGCTGAAGAGACTGAGCCCCAACTTCGCCTGTGTTGTGAAGAGTTGTCTGCACTTCGTGGGACGTCACAACCTCACAAAGGATAATATATCGTTTTTAAAAGTACTGCGATGTGCATGTCGCATGCATGTTAGTTGTCAGGCACGCAGAATGGCAGGCGAGCAGAGAAAAGGGACAACAGTAAGCCTCAGTTTAGCTGGAAATGTACAGTGTAATGTACAAGTAACAGAGACTAATAAAGTCGACTAAATGCAAGAATTGACCATTCTGATTCGACTATGTAAATCCTTAGGCAGGGACTGCCCTAGTAATTCATTTAGGACCATATGAAACAACCAGGGAACCTAATATGGAGAGGCCAGAAAAGAGTACCAGCAGCTTGTGAGAAGTGTACTCAAGAAAAAGTCCTGGTACGCCAGAGCAAAATTTAGCGCCGGTGAGTACCGGCCCACTTCAAGCACTGGTTGTGATTGAAATTATTTTTGTTTAGTGATATACATCACTGCAAAAGGTAAATGTTAAAAAGTCCAATTAATTTGTAAACCTGAATCACAAAGTGTCACTACAACAGAAAGGGCATCAAACACCCACTGACTGATATCTCCCCTCTCTAAATTGTGGTTTCAGGTATGACTACTAGCCTGAAGTAGTCTGTATACACTGGAAATCTTAAATCCAAACTCAAACATGAAATATATATTTTAGAAATAAAAGCCCCATCTAAACACCATTAACATCAACATTATTTTACATTATTTCTCAGGTTTTACTTCCTCAACAGTTACACAGATGCCTCTTTCCTGCTTTTGGAAATGGTAAACTGTGAACAGGTGCAGCTTTACAGAAAATGTTTAAGATTTTTTCCAATAAAACAATGATTTTGTTAAAAAGCTGAGTCTAAGAAGTTTAAATAAGATTTAAAAATATTCAACATAAATGGCATGCTCACTAATATTTTGTCTTTTTACTAAAGAACTTGAAGAAGAACCTGAAATCAACATGACAACAGAACTTACTAACCTAAATGGGACTCGAATGGTGACACTAATTTTAAAGGTGAGCCAGTGATGTGGAAGACATGAGCACTTGGGTGTTAAGATAATTTTTTGAGAAATGTTGACTGATTTATTGATAGTATGCATAATTTAGTATAATTTAAGTTTGCTGTTTGTTTGAACTGACCTCTCTTCTGCTCTTCAGCCGGTGCCACCTGCCGCAGCAGTCAGTGGAGTGAGTTACAGCCTGAATGACACACATTCTTCTCGTGGATGTCCTTGTCCGAAAATGAGACCTATCTATGACATCAAAAAAAATACATACACTACTTATGTCTCCTACTCTGCTGTCAACATCTCTGTCATCGCCATAAACAAAGCAGGGAAATCTCCTCCAGCAGTCATACAAGTACCTGCCGCAACTGCTGCAGATTTAAAAAGTAGGCCAAAGTGTATGTGTGTGTGCTTGAGTGTGTCACATATCATGTATAGTTATCCTTAAGTGGACCTTATTTCTGTTTTCTTCCACGGCAGCTTGTGACAAAACGTTACTAGATGAAAAATTACAAACGAAAACTTGTCTTGAGTTCTACAAGCTTCAAGATGGAGATTCAAGGCCAGAAAATGTCATCACTTTAACGAAAAAAATAAAGGGGGAAAAAAGGAAGCAAATAAGAAAGAGTAAGTTGCAATTAAAGTCCTTTTAAGCACACAAATTCACCCACTCAACTCTACAGAGGACAAGCTAACTCTTGGCCCAATTGTGATACTAATCGAGTTGAAGGTTTTAAGACATACAAAAACATTATTTTCAAATATTATCTGATTTTTTAACAGCATTACAAAGATAATAAAATAGGTAACATTACAAACCTAAACCAAATGAAGTGGTATTTTCACACCAAACACATCTACTGTGCATTTGTTGTTTGTGTCACTAACACTTGTGCATTGAATGTTGTGACACACTTGTATTAGAACAATTTTTTGTGTAAGGCAAGCTATAAATTAATTTGGTTATGTTTTCCGTCACAGCCATGGAGGACTACGTTCGCTACCTTTACTTTGAACACAGATGTGAACGTGGGAAACCAAAGACAATTAAAATGTGCCTCTTTTATCAAAAAGAGAATGGTATGTAATTCTTAAATTTATGGATGCTAGTCCTTCCTTTTACTCTCAGCAGACAAGAGTCGTAATTACTACAGCCACTAGAGAGCTTTGTCACCCCAAACTTATGTCCGTTTTATTTAATTTGCCAAAGTCCTTTTTCTTGGCAGGACACTCTTTTCATAGAAAACCTCTATGTGTCCTTGTTTTTAAGTCCGTATTTTTTGTTTTTGTTTTTGCTCACCTGCTGTCTGGTAAAACAAAAGCTAATTCAAAAGAATATTTTGTTTAGACGTTTGTATATAGAGATCACATCTATCATCTATCTATCTAAATAACACAGTGTAGCAAGGAAAAATGCTATTTTTAACCAAAAATGTTCTTTTTATATTCAGTTCCACTCAGAAAACCTCAGGACTTTATTGCTTTTGGTGAAACACAGAATTCCGCTCAACTGTCTTGGAAAGCGATTCCCTCTGTAGACCAGCGAGGTTTCCTCACACACTACAACCTCTGCAGCGTGAAAATCAGCTCACAAGATGAGCCGAAAGGTGTGAAGTCACTTTTTTACTCATCTTTTACAAAACAAACATTTTGTACAACTGACAAAAAGGAAACATATTGTGTGGCTTTGTTTTATTGCAAGTGAACAATATTTCACCAACAAGAGAGACAAGTGAGAAAAAAGTGAGAAAATGAAACTTCGTCAGCTACACAGCTACACGTGTTTAACTGTGATGACAACTTTCTGTTTTTTCCCCCCAAATCTCATTTCATCAGAGTGCTGTAATTTATCAGCCTCACTGATAACACACCATCTGGAAAACTTGACACCTGGAGCAAAATACAACATCAGCCTGGCCGGAGTGACACGAGTGGGTGAAGGACCAAAAGCTACAATAACTATCAACACACTGCCAGAGAACCCTGTGAATGGTATCAGAGTTAAAAAAAAAAAAAGTTTAATAAAAAATTAACTTATATGTTGAAACAGCTTTGGTTTTTTTATTGTTGTTTTTTGTAGTTAAACACAAGTCACTGGAGCAGTTTTTCACAAGTGGGTGCTAAAAAATGTTTCCCTATCTTCCTTTTCCTCATAATTAGTGTGGTGGAGTCTCAGCTTGCTGTTTGTGTTCTTTTTAATCTCAACAATGTGCACCTTAATCTTGAAGAGGTAAGTGACTCTTACTGTACATATTCTACATTTTGAGATAAAATAATGAATAAAAATTACAACATGAGGCATGCAATAGCTCTGCAGGACTAAAAGCTCTGTATGGGGTAAATTGAAGTAAATTTCCAGTATGCAATTTGCACACGTTGGATGGGGATGTGTTGGATTTCCAACTTTCTGGTCTCTATATCCCTGCCTCTCCTAAATTATTTTATCCCTGGTGGGGACAAAATGTATCCCTCCCTCAAAGTGATCAGTGCTACTGGTGGTGCAATGGATCACAATCACTAGGGATTGTTACGATTAAATCTATTTTCAAATGTGCCATTTTGGCTCTGATGTAGCCTTTGTCTTTAATAACCACTCTGTAGTCTTGCTCAATGTAGGGCTGAAACAATTCATCAATTAAATCGATTACTTCGATAACTTAAAGGTCAGAGCTGTGAGATTGTTTTGGCGTTTTCACCCCCTTGTTGTTCCTCTCCTCTCCTGGAATGTTCATTCAAGGCCAAGAGAGGATCTCTGTTCCCCAAAACATAGAAACCTAGAATGTGTAAATGATTATGCATCCCTTTGCTTGGGGCCAGACTCCCAAAGCTGCCCTGCATTGATGCTTCATTTGATCCATATAACTGTCTTGCGCACTGTTTCGCATGCACATTTATTCCTGCTGTGATCAACCAAACACTCTGTGTTTATGATGGCGCTGTTTTCAAAGTGGAGGAAGAGAAAATAGAAAATAGCGAGGGATGAAGAAGAAAGTGTCATGGTATAGGATTATTTCAAGCTAAAAAAAACAACAGCTCTGTAACTCTACAGTCTGCGCACTGACGGCACCTGATCAGAAAGCAGAGGTTACGTACTGTAACCCGGATTCTATAAGTATAGGCTCAGCCCTCTAAGGCTATTGCTATTGGGTTTACGCCTTCCGCGCTCCTGCACGGCACTGAGAATTTTAGTCTACACCCACCCACAGCGTGAGCCTCTCCTTTGTCCGCACCTTATACAACAGTGAGACCATGCCTTCGGCTCCCAAATTCCTTTTCTTCAGCACTGAGAACCAAGGTCCAGTCAGGCCTTCAACTTAGAGGGCTGCCCCTATACTCATAGAATCTAGGTTACAATATGTAACCCCTGTTCAATTTTGTATAGGCTTCGCCCTCTACGGCTATCACTATTGGGTTAGAGGCAAAGCAGGATGAGTCAACGCCTCACTGGCCCATATGGTATCACCAAGCACAACTCACCTGCCCAGAGTCATAATGAGGCATCCAGCCGCCGCTGGCTGCATTTGCATGCACACGAGCACCAGTGAAACTGGGTGGGGGGCCCTGCAGCTGTATAGACGCAGGCGGGGTCAGGACAGCAACTGCATCAACTGCACACAAGGCAGGGCCACATAAGCACCGGACACTGCCCCCACACCGTCCCATCCCGCAGGTAGAAACGGACTAAAAGAGCATGGGGACAACCAGGAGGCTGCTGTGCAGACGTCGTCCAATGTCATCCCACAGTGCAAAGCCACTGAGGAGGAGACGCCTCCTGTGGAGTGCGCTCTGATGCCATCTGGGGGAGACTCACCGGCAGACACATAAGCCAGAGAATTTTCGCTGCGCCGACAGGGGAAATCCATAGACTGTATATAAAAATCCCTTGGACCACTCCCTGTAGTGCACAAACAGACGCAGCAAATGGCGCCAGAAGGCAGTGCGCGCCACATAACAGGACAGCGCTCGCTCTGGCAGAGGAGGTGGGACGTGGCGTCCTCCACCGACCCTTGGGGGGAGGGGAAACCCGAGAGGGTGGTGACCTGCGACCGCAAGGAGCTCGTAATGCTTTTAGGCATGAACGCTGCCTTCGCCCTGAATCTTGAGACACGACAGAGCCACAGAGAAGACAGCCAGACAGCCTTCTTTGCTGATGTCAGGGCCAGGAGCAAGTCGACCTTAGCCGACTTGGGTTAAGGCATGTAAAACCAGCGCCAATCCCACTGTGGGGCCTCTGCACCTCCTAGGATTCTATTTTATCTAGCTATTATAAATAGAACACTCGGACCTCTGCCAGAGGACCACAGACAAGGTGAAAGTAACAGCAACTTTAGCATTTAACTGAAAACATGATTAATTGTGTAGTAGAAGACTAACAAAAGTAAGCTGCAATCCTCAGCTGTAAATGTATACACGTGCGTTTGTTGTTCTCCGCCTGGTTGGGCCACGTAACGTCAGTGTCATGAGTTAACAGCTGATCCCTGTATCAGGGGGGCACCAAGCTAAAGTACTTCTTAAATCAATGAAATAATCTGTAGAATACTCGATTACTAAAATCAGCGTTAGCTGCAGCCCTAGCTCAATATCCCGCCCACTGAACTGGGCAGGATAACCAATCTGATTGGTTACACGTCACAAATAATAGCCAGCTACACTGCTCTGATGAGCAGTGTAGCTGTGTGTTGAAGGGATTTTTAGCTGATATTACAAAAGCGGGAATAAACATTACAATCTGATGATCTGTTTTTATGATGACAGCCCAGTGTCCCAGTCACACAATTAAAGATGTTCGAAATCACAGCTACGGGGTTTCACTCAATGCCAGTGAAATTGACAGCTCTTCCCTAATCCAGTCACTGTGTTGTGTCACAGTCAGAGTTATTGCGCTATTAGAATAAAAATATTGCTCTAGGTTACACGATGAGTTAAATAATAAGTACCCTGTTAAAAGTTTTGAAATTTGTAATTTACTTTCATGACGTTTCAAAACATCCCCCCTCTGTCTCTTTTCACAAATCACACCGTGTCACTTTCACTGTGAATACACAGACTATGAGTAACAAAATTATATTACAATTTGTAACAAACTCTTTGTAAATTTTGAATCTAGTTGACAATCGTTTTATGTCTGTGGATCATGGATTGTTTAAGGATTTTGAATCTATTTGTAGATTGTGTTTTGTGTTAACAAATATATCTTTGTGACTCATAGTTTGCACATCTACAATGAGACTGACATAGATTTACCCCCATAGCTATAAATAATGGTGAACGTTAGAGCAGTGACTGTGTTTACAGAATGAATGCCATACACACCTGCTTTAAGTTTGAAGTTTCTGTTTTAACTGCAATCTTTAAATACACTGTTTATCCTAAGTGATGCTTTTTTAACAATTTAAACTCTGTTCTAAATCTTAGAATCCAAAACAAGCTCTTCCCTCCTGTGCCTACACCTGTTCTTCAAGATTTCACTTCTCATCCAGCAAAGAGTCAGGTAAGAGACCTTGCCAGGGATTATCAGATGCATGTGTGGAGTTCTTGCACAGTTTTAAACAGCTGGACATTATATTATCCACAATGGTGGAACTTTTTTCAAATTCAAATTCAACCGATATTTTAAGTTATCAGTTACAAAAAATTAAAGCATAACACACCGTAGACAACGTACTAAAGAAGATATTAAAAACACTAAGTGATTCTAAAATGTTGAAAACTACAATCTCAGGTTTACAATTTCAAATAATTTGTAAAAAGTTACAAAAAATAAAGCAAACAAACAATTTTATTTAGAGATTAGCTGCATTTACACTGTAATATTCCACTAATAATTGGAATAATAGCCTAATCTCAATAAAACTGCCCCAAGTTTACACATGATGGCAACGAGGTAGCAAATAACTATATTTTAATGTGTGTGTGCGTGTGTTTGGTGTGTGGAGGCTTAGAAGAGCAAAAGACAGACAAAGAGAGGCGGAGGGTGCAAAAGGATGTTGCACATATTTTTTTGTTCCAGGGAAGTGGATGAAATGGAGGAAAGTCCCTCATAAATCTGCTAAAAGATGATGTGAGAGAACCACAAACATTCAATTTGACCAGAAAGCAGAACTACAATCAAACAAGACACACCAATGTACGTCAGTGGACAGGAAACCATGTGATGTCACATCCTTATACCTAAATGACAGAATAATTAATTTGCAAGTGACTCCCAAAAAGACATATGACTGATGGCGAGTAACTTATCAGCGACAGGACCTTCGATTACATTTTCACTCTCACACTCACTCTTCGTCAACTGCTTATCCCGTGTACAGGGTCACAGGGGACTGGAGCCAATCCCAGCTGACATTGTACGAAAGGCAGGGTACATCCTGGATAGGTTGCCAGTCCATTGCAGCATTTACATTTTGATCAAACAGAAATGTCATCTTAAAGTGACACCGACTCTGCAGCATCTCTCAGCGCAGTGTATCTTAGAAGATATGTCAAGAGAGTTAAATCTGGGGTAGGAGAATTAGCAAGAGATAGCTAGCTTCTGAAATGAATTCCCTACCCCAGCTTTAAGTGAAGACAGAGGAGCATCGACACCTCACTTGGGCTTAAAACTGTCCAATAAATTATATTAAATATTCATTTTGCCACACATTTTTGCCCAAACATTCGTGTGTCCTAAAAGATGAAGATGAACCCTAGTGACTCAGTGATTGCTTGACTTTGCTTCAAGCCCCACCATGAGGTTTACATTAGTATGTTTTGAGTGAAATATCTCAACAACAACTGGATGATTTTCAATGACAGGTAACGTAATTTGTACAATACCTTCGTTTATGAATACCTGCACAAGTAATGGCATTCCTATCAGCGTCAGCTGTACTTTGTGGTTAGTACTAATTTGCAAATGCTGAACTAAGATGGTGAACAGGGTAAACATTGTACTTGCTAAACATCCGCATGTTAGCGTTGTCATTTTGCACATGTTAGCATACTGATGTTGGCATTTAGCTCAAAGCACAGTGCAGTCTCACAGAGCCATAGCATAGCATAATTTTCTTTCTTTCTGTTCTACTTTGTCTGATTTTTCTTTCAAAGAGGGCAGCAAGCAAAGAAAATTGTTGAAGTGAAGTTTGTTCTCTGTGCATATGACAATAACGTTCTTGAATCTTACTGCCCTTTGCTAATGTGACCTACAACAGGAGATGCTGGAGGAAAAAGAGGAGGTGGATGAGCTTACGCTGCACGAGCTACACCCAGAGGGCAAGTCTGTCCCTGAGGACGTAGAGGAGATCACTGTACTCGCAAGAGAGTGGGATGATGCCACTGACGAGGATGTGGAGAATGTTAGAGGTGATTCAAGGATGTCAGGAAGAAACAGTGATGAGTGTTTGAATGACAGCTCCACACTACTGAGAAGGTCCACAGAAGGAGAAGTTACAGATCTGGAACAGGTGGAACATGAGATCGCCATGCTTATATACAGGAACGGTTTGGTTTTTGATGTGAAGACAGATTAACCTTAAAATGGATTTCACTGAGGGTTTTACTGCTTCAAAAGCACAAACTTGGACAAAAATACCAAGGATTCACATTATTGTTGACTTATATGAAAGACTGGACAAATACTTTTCTTGTTCTAATAGTTTTATCTTTTTGAAGTGATATTGTCTTTTGGCAATTTTGGAATCTAAAATTGTCTTGGAAAATATTTATTGAATTTTCATGTTGAGTTTTGCATGTGACATTTTTACACAGGGACACCAGTACATAAAAGTAGGAGAGTTAACCATTCACAGGCTTTGTTGATGCCTGTGCCAATAAACCTTTTTGTATTTGTGCATAGCATATCCTGGTTTAGACTTTTATGCTTGCAACTTTTTTATATCTTTTTTGGTGTTTACAGACAAACAGAAACTCATCATGGACACGCTTGATTTTAGTGGTATGCTTTGTGGATGGTCTATCTATCAGTAGGTCCACAACTTTGGTCCAATATCTAAACAACTGTTTGACAGACATTTGACAGACTCTTGGTTAAGTCAGCAGCTATACCTAGATCCAAGGATGTAGGTTTTGTGTCAACATTGGAGGGGACACTTGAAGTGACAATGGCACAACAATGATAAATGAATTCATTAGAAATCATTATTCTCTTGCTAATTTGCATCTGACTGTTAACTGCTTATGTACTTAATACCTTTACCAGACACTGATGGAATAGTGGTACAATTTAGATATTTTGGTCAAAATTATTGGGACAATTCAGTAGTTGCTGAATAATGGTAGTGACATGTCCCTTCCATCCCTCTGTGACCTTGTCTTGCTCACTCTCAATGAAACTATACACTAAAATATAATCGAACCATAAAATGTAAACCTCCGATAAGAGATACACCAATAAAACAACCATAAAGAGTCTGACACATTGTTGGTCAGTGTAAAATGAACCTGATGCTGCAAAAACAAAGAACCAGAGTAGGTGATAGCTCATCTGCACAAAAGTGAGCCTTTCAAGAGTTGAACATGTGACAGGAAGTGGTCACAAAAAGACCATAAGATCTTAAATGAGGCAGCACATGCAAGGTGAAATGCAACATTACTCATAACCAAAGAAACTTCTGTGTTGTCTCAGTCTACCCCGTTTGAATATAGAACATGTAGTGTCGATTTTGTAAGAAGTGATGACACTTAACAGAATTTTCCACCACGCTGCAATTTTTTTTCTTGGCAGAATAAAGTTATTTTTACTGGTGCCTGTCAATTTTATTTGTGGCCTGCTTGAGTGAAATCAGCAAAGTCGTTCATCTGGCGACAGTCACAGTTTAATCACATTTTACCACATCAAGATTAAAATCATTTGTCCTGACCACAATGTGGGAAAAAAATACTATGAACAGATACCACTGTCTTGTCTGTGTGTATGTTCACTATATTCATAGTATGGGCAGAGATCCCAGAACTTATTTAGTGGTGCTCATTAGCAAAGTTTCAGGAGCGGACCACACATTAACCACGTCATCACCTGCATTTCCATAAATACCCACACGTCCTAACGCCTCCCCTT